>JASDQU010104983.1:164226-189087 GCA_032191745.1 Picea mariana
TGCTCTGACTCGAACCAGGAACCCTCTTTTCTTATGAGTTACCTTTCGCTCTGATACCAGTTGTTAGAAAAACAGGACCGTGGAGCAATAAAATAAAACAAATGCGGAAACAAAACACAGAAGATACACAATACAATAGAGACATAGATTTACGTGGTTCACCCAGTGTGGGCTATGTCCACTAGAGAAATTGCCAGGTCCTTCCTTTATTATTATCCAACATATGAAGGGATACAACCTACAACAAACCCGATATAACTTCTTCTTCTTTCTCTCACAGTCTCCTATCTCAGAATACAATATTCGCCATCAACCATAGCCGCAATACATTTCCCTCATAAAAGAGGGTTGCCTTCTAGGGAAAAAAACCCTAACATAATCTCTATCGTTAGATCTACGACCTTATAATGAACGGTCCATATTTACAATGAAATTACAATATACATTTACAAGGCAATTTTTCCCCCTCAGATGGGATACCCCCCCTCTGCACTCCCCCGCGTGGAAGAGTGTACATACTTCTGGGGTGTAAATACTTCATGGGGTATAAACATGGTTGAAAGTAAAAAACCTCTGAATTAGGAAGATAATCAGGCTCCACAACCAACACACACTTCTTGTTCCTAAAGCAAGGCACATACTCCAAGTCATCATTTGTTATGCTGATAAAAGTTTACCCATTATTTCTAGGATCTTCCCACATGTTCAAGAATTTTATTGAAATTCCTACCATGTCGTGTAGTCATTTATAGTGTTTTATGCCATGTTGGAAACATTATTACAATCAATCACCATTGCATTAGGTTCATGCTTGAACAAATTAAACTATGCAGCATTTTCTCCAAATTTTCTCACTGCTTGGGTGAGTTTTAAATGTGACAATGCATGTCATCCCTACCATTAATGCATGCCATATTGACATCTTCACCTCATGATAACATTTCATTAGATTCGGTGCCTTAATTTTTTCCAATGAGACCTCTTTTGTGCAATTTGGCCACTCAGAAGGAACATCCTTATCTCAAATTATATCGTTTTAACCAAGATCCAACAATTTTTTACTAGAATAATATGTCCAAAAAACTCTGAAAAGAACCAAAACTTAGAACGTTTAAACTAAGGCTTTACTTTATTGGTACAATAATTTGTAACCAATCATCAAAATTGTCCCTTCACATCATTCCAAAAGAACATCTTTCAAAGAGATGCACAGGATTCGACGAAGGATAATAAGATGTTTTTTGTTAAATCTGTGGTGTGCCCTCCACACCGTCAAAAGCTTGCAAATACCTCACGTTCATCTTTGTGGGTTTTTCAAAACAAAGATCTATTATACTTTCCGAATGTCCTAAATGGAACTTCGACAAAGGGGAACACATACCACAATGCCTTCTTTCATCTACACTGGATGCTTATGGTTGGGTAGTGAGATATTGTTCATATGAAAACAATTCATTGGAACAATTTTGTTTAAAAATAAGTGTTTTATCTATGCAATTTAATTATATATTTTGTATAGGACACTGGTTGACTGTTTCTCTCATTTGATGGTGTTATAGGATGTACAATCAAACATGTATTTTTTAGATCTATCTTCATTGAGTGAGGGAAGTTCAAGTAGAATAGAGGAAAGTTAAACATCTAGTAGGTCTAATAGGTTGATATCAACTAGAGGTGAGAAGATCAGAAGAAAATTCTATAGACACATGGATTTTTTTCTTGCAAAAGGAGGATCATATTCTTATGATCGTGAGAGCATAAATGACATAGAGGTTCCCTTGAGGTACAAACATATAGTGAAACAATGGGTACCCAAGGATATTCCTAATATAAACACTGATTTTTGTGTAAACGAAAGGATATACTTGATTGCTCCATCGTCATTACATGGTTTGGGGCTATTTTCCATGGATGGAATAAAGGTTTGTTACGACGGATTAATTGAATTTATGGAGTATGTCGGACCCTGTTATATCTACAAAGATTGGAAATGAATAGTCCAATATACAAAAAGTATGCGAAGATTTGGCTTGGCTGCAAATTATATACATCTAAAAGACAATGATCAAAATAAATCAACAACTATCTATATTGACGGAAGGCCAAAATCAATGGGGACTATTGTAGGGTTTATAAATAGTACATGACCCATGACCACAAATAAACAACCCAATTGTGTATTTAAAGGGCGTGAAGGAAACTGTGTATTTGTATGTCCAATAAAATCAATAGTTGCAGGGGAAGAGTCATTGATTGATTACAATTTGAATCTAATAGATACATACATTTCTATTATGGGGGCAGTATGTATACTATTTTACCCAACATGTAAGCAATGACTCTTATATTTTATGATTTTCATTATGTTGTTTAGTCACTCTTTACTTTTATGTTTTTAGCATGCCACGTTTTTGTCCCATGCGTATTCATGAACTAACTTTATTTCTCATACATTTGAATTTATTTCTCATGATAATGATCACGGTTCTAATTTTACTATAATGTGGTAGGATGATTGTGGTAAATCAATAGCCTCAGTACATGTAAATGAAAAACAATTTTTGAATTGCATTTAATGTGCATTTTATTTATGTGGCGATCAATTATTTTAATTGTTTACATAACTGAAATAACATTTATTTTGTTGAAATATGTAGTCGGTGGGCCATGATGCTGATGATGATTCGCTTAGTGAAATGGATTTGTATACATCCCCTGACCCTATGGTATTAATAAAAAACAGATCAATCAAACAAACATGGATCTGACTCACTTGTTATACATTCTAGATCAAACACCTGAAGTTGAAGAAAGGATCAGAGAAGTTATGAGAAGGCTTAACACATATAAGGTAATAACCATAATTTCAAGTGGTTTTATTTTTATGTCATAACATCAATTATGAAAGCTTTATTTTTAACTTTTACATTATCTAAACAAAAAAATGTTTTCTTTCTTATATAGACATTTTTGGATCTTGTTAACCCCGACATGCATGGCGTCGGTAGTGGTGGCGCTGCACAGACGCCACATGGTACCGACACAGGCCCTCGTATACCTGCCAGGACATGACTGTTTAGATCTCCACCTTCCACACCATTAGGTGGGAGCCACGACACACACCCCCAAGAAGCCACACAGGTAGGCTCTAGAGGTGGTGACAGAGATGAGGCTGATGATTTGTCCAACTATATGGTTGTTTTTCCTAAAGTAAGATGTGTGACTAGCACAGGGACCCTTAAGGGAACATTTATGGTCAACGAGGAAGGGCTTACATTAAAGCAAGTTAAAGTCCTAAGTAATTTTCAAAATTTTAATTGTTTCATGTTCTCTATGTAGAAAAGCATAAATCATCTAAATTTATTATTTTTAAATTAATAATCATATAATATTTTTGTGTGTAGGGAACAATGATTTTTATAGGGTCTTGGAGAACAAGGCGTTGCTGGATTTTGGGCCCACCATACGAGAGAGGTGGAATTCCCAGAATTCCAACCTCAAAAAAGAATTGATGGATTATCTTGAAAGCCTTTTTGGTGTAGACACATTTAATAAAACCTTGGCCACCGCTGCAACTGGCCAATATTTAAAATATATGTAGGAAACCTATAGGAAGCACTTGAAACAAAATGATAAGTACACGAATCCTATGATGATTCTAGAGAAGGAGTGGAAGGCCTATTATCGCATAGTTTGTAGCTAGGAAAAGGCTATAAGATTGAAGGCCAAACTGGCGTAACATGAACCTATCCCAGCCAATGTCACCACGATGGGGAGGTTCTTTCTCTTTAGGGAGGTTAGGCCCAAGGGAGAAGTCCCCGGTGACCTATGGTTTTGAAGAGGAAAAAGGCTAATAAGACCAAGATAAGGTTTTCCCCCTTAACAAATCACCACCCAAACTGAAAGTCCCTGCTAAACAACCAATAATAAAGTAACTACCCAATGAAGAACACCTACCTGGAACAAGACAACAACAAACTGATATATGCAAGCTATATTTCAATAGGTTAGTACTTCATAAGACTATCTGATAAATATATATCAGCAATTAGCAATAAATGTTGATGAAGTCAATGTTTATCAATAGCAAATGAAAAATATAACACTTCACCAATAAATATTGGAACGATGTGGCATTCAATGTAACCAATCAACACCTCATTTAGTAAATTCTTTAAACCACCATTCAATTGCTCATAAAGTAAAACATTGCTGCAATAAAGATGAAATATCCAATGATGACGTCAACAACTTAGGGTTAGTAGGTTAGGGTTTTAAATTCAAAGAATTTAGAGAGTTGTTTGATCAACTTCACTTCAACGATAGAGGACTTTCAGATCATTGCCTTCGGGTTTAATGGAGTCATAAATGAAGGATGCAAAGGTTGAAGGATGCAAGATTTCAAGGACTAGAGGGAAGAGTTTTGAGGTGTTGCAAAGGCAAGGCCTCAAAATCAAAACCCTAGGGAAGAGAGGCTCACTTCGGTGTTTCTAAAGCAATGCCTCATGCTCTCTCCTCCTTCCCGACAAAACGACTAACTCAAGAATAAAATATAACCAAAACAAGAGTGTTTGATGAGGTGACGTGTTGCTACAACAAGGCCTTTCAACAAACCCTAGAAAGAGTATGGCCCTAGTGTAGTAGACCTAGGCCAGGGACGTCTCACTCTTCTTGGATTTTAATTGGTACGACTAGCAAAGAGGAAGAAGAAATAAGAGTGTAGCTACGACTAGGCTCTTTCTTCCTTCTTCAATGGCTGAAAATTTCTCTATCAGGGGACATGAGACAAGGACCTACTTGTGTGCTTGTCACCTAGGGTTTTGATTCAACAAAAATCATAAATACATGCAAGAAATTAAACTACAACCATTCATTCAAGAAGTTTTGCAGAAAAATACTTACAATTCACCAAGAAATAACCATGCAAACCCTAGTTGTAACACCTTCCTTCAAGAGAAACACCATAAATGCCAAAAATCACTTCCTTCAACAAGTGTGCATCACTTAATCCATCCAAATACCCAAGAGAGGGTGCCAATTTCAGACCTCACTAATGAGTGAGTAAGTTGTGATGAAAAAATGAGAGTTAAAATCCCTCATTTATACAAAACATTGACCTAATTTTACATTTAGGTCAGGTAAAAGGGTTGAAAAGGCCATAATATCAAATCACACTATTTTTACATTAAATTGTCAAGTTAAAACCCTAAATCAAGTTGAAAGGAGAGTAAAAGCCCCTCCAAGGTAAACGTTAGCCCTTCTTAGGGTAGATGGGGCATCCTGGAGCAAAACGTTAGCCTTCCTTGAGCTTCTCCAACCTGCCACACGTGCCACTCCCGCCTAGTCTGCCTGCCCCAAACGTCCATGATGCTGGGTGATGTCATGGTCAAGGTGGTGACGTCCTAGGCCTCCAAAGGCTAATGTTCCACTAAGAAAGGGTCATCCCCCTTAGGTCAAGCTGTGCTGGGGTGCCTCTAGTGGAACATTCTCTTCTTCTCCGGTGCAAACCCCCTGATCCATCTGTGTCCTGTCTCTACCCCTTGATGGGGTCTCAACATCCATCTGGTGGACTCTTCAGCCCCATGGAGGTCCCAACTAATCATCTGCCCATGTGTACTGGTCCATCGAGCATGGTCTTGCACATCAAAGGCCACACCCTCCGTGGGCTCATCAGTCACAGGGATCATAGCAATGTCAATCACATCTCACCATCAATATTATTAAACATATTCATAAAATCCCTAATACATCTATCAATAGCTCAAAGATGTTAGACAAGCCTGCTATACAAATTTGGGAGAAAAGACAAAAAGTCCTATTGGGCTAGTGCCCATCGGAAAAGGAGAGTTCCTAGGAGAAACCTCATCAGAACCATGCGAGTGGGTGATATGGTAAGGGGAAGTCCAAGCATGTGGGTGCAGTGAGGGTCAGGGATGCAAAGTGTTACCTGTGGGCGCCTTTGTAGAAGGCGAGCTATACCTGTCATGGATGCATTCTTTCCAAGCCTATTCTTGCCTTTATTCTTTTTTTATTTTTTTATTGATTTTATTTTTTCTTTTTGTTCAAGATCTAATCAAGGGACACTACCCTAGTGTGGTGACCAGTGGTGGCAGCGTTACCCACAAGTACTTTCACAGAAATGAAAGGTTGGCTCTTGATGAGACCCCCTTTCCCTTGGCCATGCAACCAAGAGTCACTGCCCTGGTGTGGTAACCAGTTGGTGGCAATGTCATACTACTATGTACCCATGGACCTAATAGGCTGGCTCGTGATGAGACCCCCTATCCTCTGACTAGGTCTTATTTTATTATTTTTCCGGGTCCCTCTTGTTTCTTTTTGAGAAGCCTTTTATTTCTTTCTCAGGGATCCCTGGGCAAAGCATCTCGAGGTTTTATTCTTAGGATTTTATCTTTTACCAGCTTACTTTTACCTTCTGGGCCTTTAGCCCCTTCTCCCCACGAGATAAGGTGTAATCCTGAAAATAGGTCAACCCAATGCCCGAACAAGGGGAGTGGGACAATTGAGCGGGAAATAAGATGAAATAATGGTTCTATGATGGGAGCGGATGATGGATTTTCAGAAGTCCCCCCAGTGGCAAACCAAAACCTATGGACAAAGGCTTGCTAGGACACCCTATCAATCCCCCCAAACATGGTCAAGTGGGCAAATGTAAGATCCAAGTAGTCGTTAGAAATAAAAGGAATCAGATGCATACATTTAAAGCTTTTAATGATCAAATGTGACACATACCATGATACCTGGACTAATTACCTCATAGATCAAGAACCACTTTTGATACAGGACCAAACCGATGGTGATGGATGCTGCTGCTGCTGACAAGATAAGGACGATGAAAGAAGAAAATATAGGCCCTCCAGGGCCATGCTCAGGTCAATCCTACTCTCGGTACTCCATGTTTGGGACCTGTGGGCCTCGAGACATGATCTCCTAGTTATCCCTAAAAAGTGGGGATAACATCTGGCTCCAACTCAGGGACATGTGCTCATAGTAGAGTGCATGAGAACCTCAACATTTCTAGCATAACCCGTAGACCTGCTTGATCTTGAAAGAAGCATTAGTAACAAAATTGGGGTGGTAATGCCACCCCAACATACATATATATATAGACTAAAATAAAGCAATCAATAAGTAAGAATGTGAAAGAAAACTTCTTACCTGTACTTACCTATTGGCTGGAATGTTGGGTGTAGTCAAACAACCAGTGAAGCCAATCTAGCAACGTCCCATGATACCTGCCTTTGTGCTTCATCATAAACCAAAATAGTGATAAATCAAGCACACAAATGTCATGAGTTAGAATATATATTATATGACCGGAAATCACAAAGTCTAGCTCATGGAGGCGGGTGGGAGGGATAAAATTGTGCCAAGTTAGGCCCTTAGGAGAGTGCTCAATCCATCTCAGAAATAGATTGTGAAAAGTCAAAGGTTCAAAAGACCAACTCGAGGAATGTGAATGCTGACTACCTTGGACGTCTTCACAACTTGAGGCCTGAGAAGGGATTAGCAAAAACTTAAAGGATGACTGACCATTCCTAAAGGGGAAGCTGGAAAATTGTGATAATAAGCTTATTCTTGAGGTACTCAAATTTCCCCTAAAATCCAGAATGAGGTTTTGTCTTACATGAGACTTGGGAAAAGGGACATGTTTCCAAACCATACCTTCAATGACAATGCAAGGTAAAGTGATCAAAGGAGGGTGGAAAATCTTATCACAAGTATCCTGCTTCAGGGAAGTAACTTCCTCATTTTTATCAATATATGAGCATAACGATGATTGATGATTTTCTTCATAAAATAAATCCAAGTGCTCAGAAGAACAGTGATCAAAGTCCTCAAGGTATGACCAAAAATTATTCGGAGAGCATAGCATCAGGTCATCCCTGGGTGTCTGAATAAGGTCAGGTTCTTGTTGCCAGATGTCAAAATTATTAGCAACTTCATGTGATAAATGCAAAGGCAACCTTTGGAAAGGATCATCAATGTCGTACATGGGATTGCCATCTTATCTAATCATATCCCATCCACATTTCCTGGCATGTATGAATTCATAAAAATTATCAACAAAGTCATTATCTTCATCATAACATGAAGGGGTTAAAACATCCGATACTTCTTTCCTCTGTACATCATAAAATAAAGAATCATTGAAAATTTTGAAATAACTCACCTTGTTTAATCCTTCTTGTGCAGGAGTTTCAAGTGTTCGGATAACTTCATCAAGTGGAAGATCTGCCTCCACATATTCAGTCTTAAGACATAGAGGATCAAGCTTGTCCAAGTGTTCCATGTCCTCTTCATTCTTTGAGTCATAGAACAAGGCATCATCAAAAAACTGGAAAGGAAAATGACTTACCTCATTCTCTTCATCTTGTGCAGGAGGGATAGAATCTTGGAGGGCTTCATCAGGATGAGGAGCGGTTACTGATGCTTCATCCTCATAATTCACTTCTTTAGTCATGTCTTCACCGCACTCTATTGAATCATGGGAAAAATCCTACTCCTTTTCAAGGGGTTGACAACGTTCTTCATGGATCTCCATTTTCACATTAAAGGGTTCTTGATGTTGAACATGATAATCATTTCTGAGATCTGCCACAATCTCAGTAGTGAATC
Source organism: Picea mariana (assembly GCA_032191745.1). NCBI lineage: Eukaryota > Viridiplantae > Streptophyta > Pinopsida > Pinales > Pinaceae > Picea > Picea mariana. The sequence goes on from JASDQU010104983.1 coordinate 172,864, forward strand.
CCTCATCTTCCAAGGCTATTGTGAGATTATGAAGGGCATCTTCATACATTTGGTAGCATGGTTTGGTAAGGTCAATGAACCTACTGATGAGGTGTATGAAAGATGATATACCCCTGTCTTCGCAACAACTCTTAAGCCGATCTTGCAAGTAGGATGGCAGAGTGAGTATGAATAATTTTATAAGAACATCCTCTCCTCCCAACTTTATCTTGCTCAAATACTCCAAAAAATTTACGATGTGAGGAGTTGGGAGGCCCAAAGATGTTAGAGAGTTGTTTAGCCATTTTGTATCAAAGTAATTTGGGTATCCTTGAAAACTTTTGAAATCAATACTCAGATACATTTGTTCCCAGTGTGCCATGATCCCATAACTTGGAAATATCATAGATTTTGAGAGTAAGGTGGCACCCTGAAAAAATTAGTGGATTCGCCAGATAATTTGCCTGAAACTATCAAAGGATAAGGGAAAACACCCTAGTGGAGTCACTAGGTAACCTTGTTAGATAAAACTCTAGCGGAAAGGCTTACCTAAAAGTGTCGTCTAAGGAAGGTTTGAATCAGTTTTCCCCGGCAACGATGCCAAAATGTTATCGCACAATTTGTAGCTAGGAAAATGCTATAAGATTGAAGGCCAAACTGGCGTAACATAAACCTATCCCACCTAATGTCACCATGATGAGGAGGTGCTTTCTCTTTAGAGAGGTTAGGCCTAGGGGATACGTCCCCGGTGACCTGTGGTTTTGAAGAGGCAAAAGGCTAATAAGACCAAGATAAGGTTTCCCCCCTTCACAAGTCACCACCCAAAAAGAAAGTCCTGGCTAAACAACCAATAATAAAGTAACTCCCCAATGAAGAACACCTGCATGGAACAAGACAACGACAAACTGATATATGCAAGCTATATTTCAATGGGTTAGTACTTCATAAGACTATCTGATAAATATATATAAGCAATTAGCAATAAATGTAGACGAAGTCAATGTTTATCAATAGCAAATGAAAAATATAACACTTCACTAATAAATATTGGAACGATGTGGTATTCAATGTAACCAATCAACACTTCATTTAGTAAACGCTTTAAACCACCATTCAATTGCTCATAAAGTAAAACGTTGCTGCAATAAAGATGAAATATCCAATGATGACATCAACAACTTAGGGTTAGTAGGTTAGGTTTTAAATTCAAATAATTTAGAGAGTTGTTTGATCAGCTTCACTTCAACGATAGAGGACTTTCAGATCATTGCCTTAGGGTTTAATGGAGTCATAAGTGAAGGACACAAAGGTTGAAGGATGCAAGATTTCAAGGACTAGAGGGAAGAGTTTTGAGGTGTTGCAAAGGCAAGGCCTCAAAATCAAAACCCTAGGGGAGAGAGGCTCACTCCGGTGTTGCTAAAGCAATGCCTCGTGCTCTCTCCTCCTTCCCGACAAAACGACTAGCTCAAGAATAAAATACAACCAAAACAAGAGGGTTTGATGAGGTGAGGTGTTGCTACAGCAAGGCCTTTCAGCAAACCCTATAAAGAGTACGACCCTAGTGTAGTAGACCTAGCCTAGGGACATCTCACTCTTCTTGGATTTTAATTGGTACGACTAGCAAAGAGGAAGAAGAAATAGGAGTGTAGCTACGACTAGGCTCTTTCTTCCTTCTTCAATGGCTGAAAATTTCTCTATCAGGGGACATGAGACAAGGACCTACTTGTGTGCTTGTCACCTAGGGTTTTGATTCAACAAAAATCATAAATACATGCAAGAAATTAAACTACAACCATTCATTCAAGAATTTTTGCAGAAAAATACTTACAATTCACCAAGAAATAACCATGCAAACCCTAGTTGTAACACCTTCCTTCAAGAGAAACACCATAAATGCCAAAAATCACTTCCTTCAACAAGTGCGCATCACTTAATCCATCCAAAAACCTAAGAGAGGGCACCAATTTCAGACCTCACTAATGAGTGAGTAAGTTGTGATGAGAAAATGAGAGTTAAAATCCCTCATTTATACAAATTCTTGACCTAATTTTACATTTAGGTCAGGTAAAAAGGCTGACAAGGCCATAATATCAAATCACACTATTTTTACATTAAATTGTCAAGTTAAAACCCTAAATCAAGCTAAAAGGAGAGTAAAATCCCCTCCAAGGGAAACGTTAGCCCTTCTTAGGGCAGATGGGGCATCTTGGAGCAAAACGTTAGCCCTCCTTGAGCTTCTCCAACCTGCCACACGTGCCACTGTTGCCTAGTCTGCTTGCCCCAAATGTCCATGATGCTGGGTGACGTCATGGTCAAGGTGGTGACGTCCTAGGCCTTCAAAGGCCAACATTCCACTAAGAAAGGGTCATCCCCCTTAGATTAAGCTGTGTCGGGGTGCCTCTGGTGGAACATTCTCTTCTTCTCCGGTTCAAACCCCCTGATCCATCTGTGTCCTATCTTTGCCCCCTGATGGGCTCTCAACATCCATCTGGTGGGCTCTTCATCCCCATGGGGGTCCAAACTGATCATCTCCCCATGTGTACCAATCTAAATGGTACCTGTCCGTCGAGCATGGTCCTGCACATCAAAGGCTACGCCCTTTGCGGGCTCATCAGTCATAGGGATCATAGCAATGTCAATCACATATCATCATCAATATTATTAAACATATGCATAAAATCCCTAATACATTTGTCAATAGCTCAAAGACGTTACACAAGCCTGCTATACAAATATGGGAGAAAAGACAAAAAGTCCTGTTGGGCTAGTGCCCATCGGAAAAGGAGAGTTCCTAGGAGAAACCTCATCAGAACCATGCGAGTGGGTGATGTGGTCAGATGAAGTCCAAGCATGTGGGTGCAGTGAGGGCCAACGATGCAAAGTGTTACCTGTGGGTGCCTTTGTAGAAGGCGAGCTGTACCTGTCATGGATGCATTCTTTCCAAGTTCATTCTTGCCTTTATTCTTTTTTTATTCTTTTATTGCTTTTATTTTTTCTTTTTGTTCAAGATATAATCAAGGGACACTGCCCTAGTGTGGTGACGAGTGGTGGCAGCGTTACCCACAAGTACTTTCACATAAATGAAAGGTTGGCTTGTGATGAGACCCCCTTTCCCTTGGCCATGCAACCAAGAGTCACTGCAGCTGGTGGCATTGTCATACTGCTAGGTACCCATGGACCTAATAGGCTTGCTCGTGATGAGACCTCCTATCCTCTGACTAGGTCTTGTTTTATTATTTTTATGGATCCCTCTTGTTTCTTGCTGAGAAGCCTTTTATTGCTTTCTCGGAGATCCTTGGGTGAAGCATCTCGAGGTTTTATCCTTAGGCTTTTATCCTTTACCAACTTACTTTTACCTTCTCAGCCTTTAGCCCCTTCTTCCCACGAGCTAAGGTGCAATCCTAAAAATAGGTCAACCCAATGCCCAGACAAGGGGAGTGGGACAAATGAGCAAGAAATAAGATGAAATAGTGGTGCTATGATGGGAGCGGACGATGAATTTTCAGAAGTCCCCCCAGTGGCAAACCAAAACCTATGGACAAAGGCTTGCTAGGACACCCTGTCAATTCCCCCAAACATGGTCAAGTGGGAAAATGTAAGATCCAAGCAGTCATTAGAAATAAAAGGAATCAGATGCATACATTTAAAGCTTTTAATGATCAAATGTGACACATACCATGATACCTAGACTAATTACCTCATGGAGCAAGAACCTCTTTTGATACAGGACCAAACCGATGGTGATGGATGCTGCTGCTGTTGGCAAGATAAGAACAATGCAAGAAGAAAAGATAGGCCCTCCAGGGCCATGCTCAGGTCAATCCTGCCCTTGGTACTCCATGTCTAGGACCCGTGGGCCTCGAGACATGATCTCCTAGTTATCCCTAAAAAGTGGGGATAACAAGGCCCTCATTGAGGATGCAAAAGAGAAGAAATTGATAGATGAAGGAAAAACACCCTCTGGTCCCAGAAGGTAAATTTCAATTTCAATTCAATAACTTTATTTTTTTTTAGATCTAAATAAAAGTGTGGTATATATTAACATACTTGAAGCTTTTGATGATAGGTTGACTGACACTTCAAAAGAAACAAAAGCAAGGCTTGCCAAATGTGGCCAGCACAGGCTAGGCCACAGAAACTACTTAAAGTTGCAGTGACGAATTGTAAGTACCCAAATATCTTATTTGTATCACCTTCAAACTTTTAGGTAATTGCAGCTAGTAACATTAAAAATACATACTCTTATGCAATGCAAGGTGATGAGTTTGATACTGAAACCATGGAGAAAGACCTCCAACTTGGTTACAAGTACAACTATAAAGCTGTAGTTGAACACCGAAAAAGCTTGGGGTAGTTACCAAAAACCACTTTCCAGGATAAGGTAAATAAAATTAAATCCACATTAACCTTTCATTGTTAATATAATACAGTCATGTTTGATATCATCGATAAATTTAATGTGTTACAAGTTTGTTTTAATCAGGGGAGAAACACTGTCACCCAACCATGTAGTATTGGAGAGTAGTGTGTTGATGACAGTTTGCAACCAAAAGATGGTTCTCCTGTGCATCCCATTCCACTAGGGTGCAACCCCACGATGGTGCTATGACTAAGGCACATGACGATAATATGGCTGTATTTTAATCATATACTTAATAATTTCATAGTTATACATTTTGTTCTTCTAATTTTTTTTACTTATACATTTATGATTGCCCTTATAAAGTTTGTGGTTTCAATGGCAGAGAATGTTGTACTTGAGGGTCATACAATTGAAGAGGAGCAAATGGGGGCAACCATTCCAACAATGTTGACCAATGCACTAGGTAAATAATGACATTGCAGGTGTTTTTTTTAATATTACTAAACTAGTTCAATTATATTTAAAAACTCACCATCTAAATTATATATTTTTTGCTTTTGTAGGTGACGCCTCATCACAACAGCCTCCATTACCCCGTGAGTACCCCACAACTAGGCATGCTCTGCATGAGAGGATGCAAGCACAGTCAGATTTTGAAGAGCACCCTAGAGAACGAAGACATTGATATTTATGAAATACTTAGGAATTTTAGAGCTAAGAAGAAGAGGCCGACTAAAACTAAATGATGATGTACAATATTTTAATAACTATTTATAAAATCTATTTTCCATGAAATACTTTTTTCTACTCATGTTGGAAAAAAATGAAATATAGATGGTTAGTTCTTATGTTCAAAGCAAATTGAAATCAAACAACTTTGTAGTTATTTTAGCTTAGCTTTCTTGCATAGCTTTACAATCACATTCTATCAATTTTGAATATTTTTAATGCATATTTTCTAGTAGAAAATAGATTGGGTATTGGGGAATTGAGAGTGATTGGAGGGGGGGAGGGGACATAAGAGCTTCTGCCTTCTCGTGGTTGGCCATGTTCAATAGAGAATAATTTATTGGAGTCGTTTAATCTTGGATCAAACTTCCCTTGATCCAACGGAGCAACAACAAAGTCAATGTTGGCTTTGTTGCTGCTACTTCAAATCAAAGGAGGTCGTTTGATCCAATATTAGATGCGCGTCCCCTATAAATTATTCTCGAAACCAAGAGGAGCTCATTTAGGTATGTTCTGACACTCTCATAAAAATGCATCTTAGAGTAAATAATGCGCTACAAATATGACTTGTATTTATTTTGTAGATATTTATGGAGGTTGAATGATTTTGGCAGGTACTTTGAGATCTTTCTTTGTCAAGTGAGGGAAGCTCAGGACAAACAGAGGGTCGTACAACCGAAGAGGAGCATGCAAGGGCAACCATTCCAACTGTGCCAACTAGTTCATCAGATCAGGTGTGATTGCTCCTTTCAACATAGTTTATATAGCCATCAATTCTGGTTATGTTTAATGTTTATGAATTGTTATGTGATTATTTATTAATGCAAGGTTTGCTATGTGATAATTTATTGAGATATATCATTTTTTTAGTACTTTTCATGTTCTCTATTTCTTTTATATATGTTCTATACCTCTTACAAGTGCTTCCACTTCTTAGTATCAAACATATGAAACTCTTATAAAAAAGTCAGGACTTGGAAAAATATGCATAGGTAAGACTCAAACAACAAGAATGAATTCCATTTCTTAGTATCAAACACACAAAACTCTTATTGAAAATTTAAGACTTGGAAAAAAAGCATAGAAATCAAGTGAAATCATGGAAGTGATACTAGCTTAGTAGATAAAAAATCTTTCATCAAGATAAAACAAAACTTTCTTCTCTATCCAACTCTTTATAAAGATTCTCATACTCATGCCTTCTACCCAAGCACCTAGTGATGACACAAGGAAGCTAGTATCCTTCACCCCAGACCACCTTATAACACTTTATGAATTTCCAAGTCTCATTTGCTAACTCTTCACCTTCACTAAAGTCTAATGAATCATGCACTACTCCCATAGTCACCAAAGGTTCCTCAATCACCTTTGTCTTCTTTTGTCTCTTCTTGGCTTACCTCTTAGTATATTTATCAACCCCTTCTTCTCAATGGGTGGTTGATCCTTCTCAATGATCTCTAAGACCATCCCTTATAATTGATACAATCCAACTGAAACAATGTTAATAACACCCTCAACTTGTTGATCTTCACAATGTTGAAGCACACCCATTAGGGGATTGTCATCTAATCTAGCTAATATAATCTTAATGACATTTATCTTCCATCATTTCTAATTTACTTGATTCTCTGCAACTGTTGTCCAATTTTACATTTGTATGATTGCCACGATTGAATTTGAGCAAAATAATATCTGGTTTATGTTTACACACTTACAATCATGAAGTGACTATGGTGTACAACATGAGAATACTATGTTGCCCAAAAAATGCTCATATCGAGGAAAAAGTATAATGTACTTTTAGGTTTATAGATATTGTTCCTCTTAGTCGACACAAATATTTTGCTTTGTATTTTCTAACAATACATTTTTTATCCCATAGAAAAAATGTATTTGTTCTAACAATAACTTTAAGAGGAATTTGGCAACAGGTTGAGAGACATGAGGATTTGAAAAGGCATCTTGGGGTGGAAAGAAATCTTTTTCTGGAGGAAACATGACGTCTTGTGAAGTAACATTGAAATGTTTTCCTAGAGAATCTCGAAAGGGTGTAAGGTTATGAAAGAAGAGTTGTTCCTTGTTTCATGACAAACATGATACTTCTTTTGTGATTATTATATATATGAAATAGTAAATTTTTATTGAGGGCTTGGTGGAGAAATCCCTAATTAGGAAATTAGTGTTTTTAAGCCATTGGTTGTGGCCCATGAAGATTGGTTGTCAATGTCCTAGGGAAATCTTCAATACTACCCTTCACATTTTTTCAAGAGGTTCCTATGTGGTTGCTTCTAAGGATGAAGACTATAGAAGAAACGCTAGAGCCCTGGTCATGAAAGGAGTCCCCTGGTTTAGGGGTAAAGTGAAGTAGATAAAGTTTTGAAATCATAGTTTTAGGATGTGGACTCTAAAACTATATGATTTCAACTTAGAAAGTGGATGTTTTATATGCAACATTGGGTAGGCTTCCCAATCTTCCTCGTAGGGGTAATTGGTGTTAGAATGTTGTCAGGGTTAAGCATAGCAATCCTTGGAGCAATATACACAATATGATGGAGAATAAGGTTGTCACGGTTAAGTATAACAATCCTTGGAGCAGTAACCATGGTTACGGAAAGTAGAGATATCATTTGAAAAAAAAAACACGAAACCACAACGACATGCAACCTTGTAAATGACTTATAGAATATCATTACTTAGAAATATTTTAATGGAACTATTCAATACCTGCTAAGTACTCAATTTTATTTTATTAACTTATGAAGATTAGTTTGTTTTTATGATTCTAGAAGAGATAGTTCCTCTATGATTTATATGGGATATGTGTTCTTTAACTCCAACTTGGAGGGAACTACCGGTTTCACCAGTGTATGTCTTTCCATATGTCCACAAGATTTGATAGATGTCTTTTCTTAAATATGGGTTGATTGGGTCCCTGACATATTATAAGAGATTTTTCATATTGTTAGGACGAGAAAACATTGTTTTGATAATTTTTCCTTTTTTAGAAACTTGGCAATTTTATTGGTCATGCCTTGAATGTAAGGAAATAATGCTTTATGATATTCCTTTCTCTTCATACTATTATCTTCAAGTGTTTTGTTTGTTCCATCTCTCTATATGATAAAAAACTTTGTTGATTTGTGATTTTTTGTATCCATTATCCTTGAGGCTTTTCATATGACACAACACTTAACCAAGATCTCATTAGACTGACACAACATCCAACAATACCAGACATCAGAGCAATTAGATATGTCTAGCTTAGAGCACTACACACACAAGGTCCATCACTAGGTTCTTCCAAATGACCTTGAGTGTTAGGGGAGTTTCAAGGTGCTCTCTAGGGTCTTCAAATAACATTGCTAGGCTTTGCATCAATACCATTTGAGTGCTCTAAGGGGTGATAGTGGCTCTCCCTTAGCCCCTTACTACATTTCCATTTATGAGGTAGACATTGAGTTAAGTCCTTGTTGTTATGTCTAGGCCAGACTCCCCCTTTTTTTCCATTAGCACTTTTATAGCACCAACTCTTCCATGCTCTTCTCATGTTTCTTTTTGGAAAGTGAGTCAATTACTTTATTATTTTGGAGTTGCCTTGGGTACTCTTGCAAATGCTTTTGTTGAATGTACTTTTGTTTAAGTGCCATTAACTTATTTTGGTCATTCGTTGGACATTAATAAATTTATCTTATCATATCTTATCAAATGCATTCTCAATTTGAATTTTGCAATGATCTGTAGAAAACTATTTATCATTACTATTATCCTCATCATTATTTTATCAAGGTAATGATGTCAGATAGGTGGTGACATGATTAAAACTTTAAAATGCTTAGAATGCCATTCTCATTGAAAACATTGTCTATGTGATAATCATTGTCTACGAAGTTACAAACCATTGTAACTAATCACATCATATATTCATAAATAAATTAATAGTGGTAAGTGAATGGTAATAATTGTATGTATGGCATATGTGTGCAAGGCTAATAAAATAAAATGGAATTAAAAAATAAACTATCATAGTTCCATCTTAAATCCTGGTTTCTTTAAGCTTTGAGATGTTTGCACATGTTTTTTGTTTCTCCCAGTATGTGCTTAATGGATATGAGATTAAGATGGATCTATGCTTGTTAGAAACAATACTTGCATGTTGCATACCATAAATATCAATTAGGGATAATAAGGTGGTATTTTTGAAGACTTTATATGCCCTTTAATTTCATAGTCATTTATATTATAAATTTCAACAACCCCAAGTTGATATTAGAAAGTGACTAAGTTAAACAGGGACTTATTTAGTGTGTGGAATCTAACTTTGATGGTTAAGTCAATAGAAAAGTATAAGATGGGACCTAGGTAGTTTTGTAGAGGCACATGAGTAACTCAAGAGAATTAGGGCAGTGATGTCCATGTTTTGAAATATTTTGTTTTTATTTGATGGACCTAGGTAGTTTTGCAGAGGCACATGAGTAACTCAAGAGAATTAGGGCAGTGATGTCCATGTTTTGAAATATTTTGTTTTTATTTTATGTACAACAAGTTTCATTTGGAAAGAAGGAAATGATTGTTGTACATAAATATTAAGTAATTTTTGGAGCTATCAAATTGATAGAATCAATGGAACATAGATGATGGTTATTATAAGGAGACGATGGTTATCAAAGACTACAAGAAAATTTGTAGAATTCTCTCTCTTTTCCCCGACTGATTATCTTCCACTATTTCCACCTATTTGATTAATTGCAAGGTTTCTGTGTTTATATGTTGAAGGAAAATTACCTATGTTTCATTTTGAACCTTGTCATTTTTTGAATATGCACTTTTTTAGGTCAATAAACATAGATATTTAAATAATTTGTGAGATTAAACTTATATCATTGCAGATGAACTAAGAGCAAAGAGAAAGAAACAACTGAAGAAGAACAATGCATCCAAAATAAAATCTTTACTTGATGAAGTAAGATTTGCTTATGCATATATCCAATTTCATAGACTATTCAAAAATATTGATTAAAGAATACAACATTTTAACTGTAATTTTAGAGTAATTCAACCTTTTGATTTATCTTTTCTTTCAAAGAGATTGGATAGATTGTTTTTCATCTAGAAAATGGTTTATTACCTACAAAATATTGAATGCAACTCTTTTGTCCCTCTCTAAAAATTAATATATTGGGTGTACTTTCTTATTTTAAAATTTTACAATGATGATTCACTCCAATGTTTTGAGAATCATGACTAGCAATGAGCCATGATGAAAGGGAAATCCACAGGGTGGACTAAAATGTTATGTCAAAAAACCTTTGCTTCAAACACTTGTTCAATTGAAAAGGACAACAATCATGCATACATTGTTCTTCATGTGTGCTTATCCTCTCTTTATTGTTAGAGGTTCTAGAGTCGTGTTTGGTTGTTGAGATTCACAAGATATAGTGCAAAGAATCACTTTGATAAAAGATGAATACAAATCACTTGACTTAAATTACAAATGAGAGTGGGTCTATAAATATCCAACTCAAGAGGTAGGGTAGTTTCCCCAATAGGGTTTGAGTCTATGTGTACAAGGATGGGCTTAGCCAAACCTAGAAATATAGTAATGATTACAATATAAGGTCGGTCAAGGCTGAAAGTGAAACCTACACCATTTTCAACATTGGTAGAGTGAAATATTGAATATTTATTTAGAATACAAGTAGTATACGTAACGATGTTACATGAGACTTGTGCTCACACCTTATTGACATGTCTTGGACGAGGATGATGTATTGGAGACGTGGGCTACATCTTGGGTACAGATAGGCCATACTCGATTTGGTAGGGTATGCTGGGGATGTAGGGGGGTGAGTCCTCTTTCCTGTTCCTCCCGTCTTGGACACATGGATGCACCTCATGGAATGAGGAATCTATACACATCCCCAAAATGTTGGTCTATGCAATGAAAAAAATAAAAAACCCTAATCACTCCCACCCTTTCCTAGTTGGTCCACCTACCCTTTTCTTTATATTGAAACCTATGCAAACCATAAATGAAATCATTTTCACCATTTTCTATTCATTGTTAGTTGGTGCGAGGCATCCCTTTGGTGTTGGGCATTACTTGGAGCCGAAAAATCACATTTGCAATAGATTTTCTGAGTGTTTCCCTTGGATTTGACGTTTACGATGCACTGGTGCTGGAGCACATGGAAGTAGAAGGGAAAGCGTTGGCTAATTTATGATTTTGACATTTATTAATTTATTTTTTAATATTGGTATAAATATATGTTGTTAGAACTAGAATTGACACCGAACCTATCGACCAAAAAACCAGAACCGAACTGGTCCATCCCAAAAATCTGGAGCCAAGAATAAAACTACAAACAAAATTATTGGACCAAAACAAATAAAATTTTCAAATTTTGATGAATTTCTTTTATTCATATACATCAATGTAAATACTAGTCATTAGACCCAAAATATGCAAAGTTTTCTCATGTATATACCATGCAAGGGTAAATATAACAAAATAGCGCTAAGTGCAATACATGTGTGCAACAATATACATAAACATTGAGGCTCTAATTGGCCTCTAGAGTCCTAAAACGATCATGCTACAACAAAATAAATACATATCATTGAAATCACGCCCTATATTGGGGTCCTCATCATCAATAGCACCCTTTGCATTTGACATCGGCCTTTGCCTCTCCCTCGATCCATCAGTGATATCAGGATTTTGTACTAGTGCTTGGTGCTACTTGTAGATACAAGTCCATCCACCTTGTTTCTCAAGTCAACACCCTCCAATTTTGATGAAATTGGCTAATCCCTAAAAATAAGATTGCTAAGGCTATGGAGTGGGGTTATTAGGTGACATAGGAATAGTAAGCCTTAACAAAATGTATGGTTGTTGTAGTATATGAAATGGGATGAAAATGCAAATGGGATAAGGACAATATATATAAATGAAGGACAAAAACAAGGAATAAAAAGAGATGGAAGGAAACCGGTGCCTATCAGTCATGGGGTAATGGAGTCATAAGACATTGGATAAATGAGAGAACAAGTATGCCACAAACAACTAATTTGAATTAGGTCACATGGTAGAAAAGGTTTGTTTACCGTCTTCCACCAACCAATAGATGAAGGAAATATTTGATCAATTCATCTTTAAGGTAAGGTAAAAATGTAAAAATGGCCTAATATAATGCAACTGAACCTTAAGTGTTTTTTGGAAATCTATTGATAAAACTAGTCTTGGAGGGATAAGATTGCCACTCATCAATCAAATTATAAAGGAGCTGTTTTATGGCTGAAATGTGCTTCCAAAGCTGCAACTTAATTGATAGAAGAAAGGAGAACAAGTGTTGAAATAAAACACGAAATAAAGCAAAAGGGAGAGCCTCATCACATTGCTTTACTCCTAGATGAATAAATTCATTACTAAGCCTTTATAAGAGAATGAAAACAAGAATCATATACAACGACATGAAAAACAAATTGAAGAGTGTAAATAAACCATACATCAAAGTGGATCAATACCAAATCCAAGTCCAGGACACCAAGATTATTCTTATCCTCTTATCCTTTGTTTTGTTTGTTTTTGTTTTTAAATACCAACAAGTCGTCGGTCTTTTGACGTCCCTCCCATCCCTGATATAGCATAAACATCAGAGATATAGAGCACTCATTGGTAGTCCGATGTTTCTCTTCTGACGTACCGTGCAACATCCCTCCTGTCGCTGATATAGCATAAACGTCGGAGATATAGGCCCCTTATTGGTCTTGCGACATCCACTGCGGGTCCCTCGATGTCTCATGTCCGACTCAATGGACATCTATTTTGTGATGGTCTGTGGCGTCGTAGGTGAGACATTCCGGTGTCATGGTTGTGACGTCCATAGTGGCCTTGGAAATTGAAATTAGAGATGACACGTGTTCACTAGAAACGTCGTAGAAGAGACGATATCTGTGCTGTCGGTATAATGATGTCATGTGAAACAATGTTTGAGGGGGTCTGATGTTTGTCGTTATCCTGATAATATAAAGTGGCAATTGCTATGAACACACTGTCAGAAAATGACCCAAATGTACTAGTGGTAAGAGTAGGTTGGTGCCACTCAAACAAAGAGATTGGTGTCTCTTGTTAAGTTGGTGCTTAGCGGTGGGGATTGGTGTCTATGAAGATCTATAATAGTAGGTTGGTGCCTACCAGGATTTGTACTAGTGGGGATATGTGTTTCCATTAGGTTGACACCTACAAATATTTGTAACCGTAGGTCGGTACGTACAAAGAATTATAAAGAGAAGTTTTGTGGTTTTCTCCCGAAAGAGTTTCCACATAAATATTGTGTTCCATGATCTGTAGTTAATATATCTCATATGTGATTATTTTCTTATGGTGGATGAATGTTTGAAAAATAAAAAAATTGTCTTATATTGATTCACCACCCCTCTTAGTATAAGCGTGTTCTCAACAATTGATACCAGAGCATGTTCCTTCAAGAATAGTCTAACCACTGGAAGGTAGATCTCGGGAGCACACATGGCAGTGGAAATGAAGATTGATACTTTATAAAATGAATACAAAGAGAAAGAGATGAAGGATTCGAAAGAGGAAAAAAATGTTGAAACATATGTGGAAGTGGATCTATAAGAATAATTCATTTGTTCCCTAAGAAAAATAAGGAATCTTAAGAAATAATTTTTGAAACAAAAGGAGTAACTGCATAAATATGAAGAGGAGGATTGTGATTGAAAAGCAAGAATGTATCAAAGCCTTGAATAAACACATAAGAGTATTATCAACCTAAATATTAAACTAGCAGATGCAGAAAGGATGAAATAAGTGGTTAGAATTCAGTTGAAGAAAAATGAAGAAAATTGTGAGAAGCTGGAAGTTGAAATTGTTTCCTTAAGAAAGGATTTGGAGAAGTCAACTGCTTAGTTGAATAGAATCTTGAAGTTTGAAAAGAGCACTAGAATATTAGATGATATCATCAAATGACAAAGGTTACCACTCATTAAAATTGGTCTTGGATATGATAAAAATCATATGAACACTAAAGAAGATTCAAAAGCTACAGAGTCACCGAAGAAAGAAAATGAAAGAAAATCTAAAATCTATGCTAATGTACTTAAAAGCTCCATCAGTGACGAAGACAACATGAAGAGAGAAAATGATGCTCTGCAGAAAATTGATATTCCTCCCCCCCCAAAAATGACAGATTTAGAATATCTTTCCCACCAAGATGGTCTCACACAACTCGGTACCAAAACTCTTTTCTTGGTTATTGTTTTTCTTGCAATGACTCTGGTCATAAAGCAATAGATTGTAGAGCATATGAAGGAAATGATAATGTATGGAACAATAACAAAAGTACTTATGGGTTCTCAAATAGAAACTATAATTCATTTGCTCCATTATTTAATTACAATTGTTAGCACTAGAGATGTTCTAAGACTGCATCTAGAACTATGCCAAGCACATATTCAAATAAATTTGTTTTTTCTAGGGTTTTGTTGATCAAGTTAAACGGGGTTTGGATTCTCAGCTCAAATATGACTTTCATACTAATAAACTATGTTCATGAAAAGAAGGAAAATGAACTCAATACTTAGACACTTTAGATTAATGGTGAAAGATGGAAGAATGAAGGGAAAAAATGTGAATATATCAATTGTGCATCCCGCTCAATTAATAAATCCATAAGACTGAAAACTCATTAACCAAAAATACTTTCCAATTAAGAGAAAATACATTTAAATGAGAGTTATGAAATACAAGCAATCATAGTGTTGGAGCAGGCATTTTTGGGAGTAAGCACAACAAACGAGGCAAATGGGACCAAGAAGGAGAGTGCACCATGTTTTGAGGAAAAGCAATGTGCGTGACATGATTTGTAGAAATATGGTGCAAATGTGGACAAACCTAGCCATGTTAGGGTTAGGGTTTTGGAGTCATATTTTAAGTGTTTTTAACCCATTTTTGTAATACAAATAGAAGATGTATGAGGTAGGTTGAGGTATCTAGGTCTATGTCATTGATATTGTTAGTCTCTAATTTTGTCTTGGTTTAGTGAGAAACCCTTATCCTAAACCCTTCTTGCCCACACTTCATTTTCTGTTTCCAGTTGATTTCGATTTTTGTTTTTAGTGTCTTATGGTTTGCATTATAGTTTTTGGATAGTTTATTTAAGTTCGATTTTGAAAGACATGGTTTTAAAATGAGGTGTCACCTTATATGCCTGTTTGAATTTCAAACTTTCAAATTTTGCTAAGTCATTAATAGCGCTACGGGAATAAGGCTATTCTCGTAGTGCCAAAATAATCAAGCCTTGATACGTGCCTGCCATCCAGATTTCATTATGATGACACGAATCGTGGATTAAGAGTTCGCATCCACAAAAGCCTGGAATCATTTATCGATTCAAATTGTTTCATAACCCGATTGCTGTGTACCCACACAAGACTCACTTTAATTCACCCGATTCTCAATGATCGTTATATTATACCTGTTTGATTTTGTTGAATTTAGGCGCAGATATTCGCTCAAAGGAACATAATACACTAACAGATTGCAGGTGGCAAATTTGGAACCCGAGGGCTGTAGTTACAGAATTGTGTTTTGATGGTGCCAAAGAGGAGCGGACATGTAGTCAGATTAGAAACTGAGGGTGCTGAACTCCTCAAAGCGTATCCTCAAATGGCTCAAAGGTTCAGAGATGCCGGGTTGTTTGAATTCCTTACCACTTTTCAAGGTTACGATGAGCAGGTCTCCATGGAGTTTGCACTGAAATTTGATGGTCACAAGGTGAAGATCGGAAAGATGTTGATGCTGGTGACAAAACAAACTGTTGGATTACTGAGAGGGGGGGTGAATCAGTAATAATGTAATTTTAATCCTTTTTCTTCAAATGTTATATCAATGTAGAATTGTTATCCAATAATGAGAAGTAATAAATAAGCAATGAACAAATGAACAATCATACACATGCATAGTACACCAGTGTTTTACGTGGAAACCCAAATCGGGAGAAAACCACGGAATGCTTTTTCTTATATGTCTTGAAGAATTACATTCATTGGAAGCACCAACTTCCTTTGTTTTCCAGCTGCAACTGGAAGGAGGCTCCAACCCCCTAGTTTCTCAGGCTACAACCTGAGGGAAG
>JASDQU010104983.1:226247-238431 GCA_032191745.1 Picea mariana
CCTCACACTCAGTATCACTCTCTCTCTACCCCCTCATCCCTCTCTCTCTCGTGTACATCTACCCCTCTCTCCCCTCACTTTGTATCCCACTTCCTCTCTCTCCCACACTCTTCCCTCATTTCTCTCTTTACCTCTATCTACCCCCCTTCATTCCCTCTTCCACCCCTT
Source organism: Picea mariana (assembly GCA_032191745.1). NCBI lineage: Eukaryota > Viridiplantae > Streptophyta > Pinopsida > Pinales > Pinaceae > Picea > Picea mariana. The sequence continues at coordinate 226,416 of JASDQU010104983.1, forward strand.
CCTCTCTTTCTACCCCCACTCTTTGTCTCCCTCTCCCTCCCTCTCACATATTGAAACACTTTGTGTCCAACCCACCTCTCTTTATTTCTCTCTCCCCCTCTCACACTCACACAATCTCTCTCTACCCCCTCCTCCCTCACTTTCTTTGCCTCCATCCCACTATCTCTCCCCTCTCTCTCCTACATCCACTACCTCTTTCTCTATCTCCTTGTTGTTATTCTCACTCCCACTCTCTCTTTATATGCCCCTATTTCTCTCTCCCTCCCCTGCTCTTTCTATTTTCTTGTAGTTTTACCTCCCTCTCTCTCTATCCATATCACTCTTGACCTCTCTTCTACTCTTTTTTACTCTTTCCATCCTCACCTTATCTCACTCTTACCTCTCTTTCTCTACCCTCTCCCTTCCTCTCTCTATCCATATCACTCTCAACCTCTCTTTTTATCTACCCCTCTTCTCTCTTTACCTCTTTCATCTAACTCTTCGTCTCTCGCTCACCGTTTCCCCTCCATTTCTCTCCACCACTCTCCACCCTTTCTCTATTTTCCTCTATCTACCCCCCTTCTCTCTCTCTCTCTACCCCCACTCTTTGTCTCTCTATCCCTCACTCTCACACACTCTCTTTATCTTCTTCTCTCCCCCCCTTCACACTGTCTTTCTTCCTCTCTCTCCACCCCACCTATTTGTCTTCCTCTCTTCTCCCATCACACTTTCTTTCTTTCTCTCTCACCACCCCCCCCTCTCTACCTTCCTCTCTATGAATCTCATACTCTCATACACTCTCTTCATGCCTCCCACTATGTATTTCTCTCTCTCCCTCTCAAACTCTCACACACTATATCAAGTTTGGTACATCGCAAGGAAAGAAATGACCTTGAACTAGACATGTCAAGACCTAGACCTAGACATAGACATAGCAATACCTAGGCATGGAAAGTCATGTAAATACCTAGACCTAGACCTATAACATAGACCATGATCTAGACCTAGAGCATATACCATGACCTAGACCACGACATAGACCTAGATATAGAACTAGACCATGACCTATACCTATACCATGACCATGGACATGACCATAACATAGACCATGACCTAGAGCATGAGCTAGACCATGACCTAGACCCCCCTAGCTCGATATAAGCCTAGGAATAAGCTATACTTGACCCTTAACCCCATCCACACTTGATCCCTTAATGCATTATGCATATACCTCTTATTAAAGTCCCCAAAACCCTTTCACCCACATCTTGGTGCTCTAACCATTTCTCTATGCTTGGTTTCCCATGCCTTTATGATATTTCCCATTGTTTGATTTTATATTATCAAAAATCCATGATTGAGATTTTTTCTTATGAGATTGGCATAGATTATGTATTACTGGAACACTTATCTATTTGTATGTTTTTCAAGATTATATTGTTGTCCTTATCCATTTATAGCATGGTAACAAGTATAAAAGGTTAAATTTCCTTGATTTTGTATTATTCACAATAAGTGTTCGACATGCCCTAGATTATGTATGACATAACACTTATCTATATGTATTCCCACACACTGTCTCTCTACCCCCTCCTCTCTCCCTCTCTCCCACTTTCTCTCCTCTCTCTTTCATACATCTACCATCTCTCTCCCACCTCTCTCTCTCTACCCACCGCTCTTGGTCTTCCTCTCCCATCCTCTCAAACAATCTGTATCTACCCCCTTATCTATTTAACTCTTGCATCTAACACTCATTCTCTCACTCCTTATATTCCCCTCCCTCTCTATCCCCCACTCTCCCCACCTTTATCTCTTTTCTTCTCTCTACCCCCCTTCCTCTCACTCTATCTCTCTCTCTACACCCTCTCTCTTTCTCCCGCTCCCTCACTCTCATAAACTCTCTTTGTCTTCCCCTCTCTCCCTCTCACACTCTCTTTCTTCCTCTCTCTCCACCCCGCCTCTCTAAATCAAAAATAAATAAATGGCCTTGACCTAGACATGTCAAGACCAAAATATAGACCTATACATATCAATACCTAGACATGAGAAGACCTATACCATGGCCTATATATATACGATGACCATGACCTACACCTATATGATTACCATGACGTAGACCATGACATAGACCTAGAGCTATATCTATACCATGTTCTAGTCCACGACATAGAGATAGATGTAGGCTTATACCATGACCTATAACTATAGCATGACTTAGAACTATACCATGACCATGACCTACACCATAACCTAGAGCTTGACCTAGAACATGACCTAGACCCCTAGCTCCATCTAAGTCTAGGAAAAACCTATACTTGACCCTTAACCCCCTCCAAACTTGAGCCCTAATTTCACTATGCATATAACTCTTGTTAAAGGCCCCACAACCCTTGCATCCACATCTTGGTAATATAACCATTTCTCTATGCTTCAAAACACTTTCAATCCTAAGCCCTTAGGTCCAAGTTGTCCCCAAACCCCTATACATATTTATTCATGAAGATGTTTGGTCTATAATAAAATCTATATCTATTGCATTAAGAGTGCACACACACTCTTGTGACTTCAAATCCTTTTGGTTGTGAATTCATCCCTGCCCTCTAGGAACTTGTGCACATTCCTAGAATTCACACGCACTTTGGTGCTCACGTGTACCTAGAACACGCACATGCTTTAGTGTGCATGAATTTTAAGAATGTGTGTGCATTCTTGTTGGATGTTTTTATGTGTCAAGAACACTCATCTACCTCATCCATCTCAAAAAATATAACAAGACCAACATTTGCACACAAAAATAGCAGGAACAAACATGTTTTTGTTCTTTTTTTCTTGTTGTTTAACTCATATACAATTTTTTTCTATTGCTAGACAATTGTGGGAAGAATTGGAAGACAAATGTATCCAAGTGGAATTGGAATTGTTAGTTGTTTCGTCTTGGAATTGAAAACAAATTGTCCAATTGGAATTGTTAGTTATGTATTCTTGTGTAATACCAAGACAAGCTTTTCCAATTGGAATTGTTAGTTGTGTCTTCTTGTGTAATACCAAGACAAATCTGTCCAATTGGAATTGTTAGTTGTGAAATACCAAGACAAATTTATCCAATTGGAATTGGAATTGTTAGTTGTGTCTTATTTTTTAGTTACAAGAAAAATTTGTCCAATTGGAATTGGAATTGTTAGTTGTTTCTTCTTTTGTAATACGAAGACAAATTTTTTATCTTGGAATTGGAACTGTTAGTTGTTCCTTCTTTTGTAATACCAAGAAAAATTTGTGGTGGGGTGATTGGAAGACAATTTTTCTCTTTAATCATGGGGAACCTATGGAATCGAGAAAGAAATTCCTTGCGGAAAGAGAAACCCATTGAAAAGGTAGAAGAAGAAAGAGAAAATGAAAAGTTATGTATGTCAAAGCATTGGATTTCAGAAGAGGGAAATCCAATCTCTAGCAGAATAGATGTCGATGATGTTTCTCATCCATCACCACAAGAAAAGTGTAGGAGTTCAGTAGAGACCAATACAATTAGTATCTCATTAAGAAAACTTTTTGTGGATGACCAGATCATGGAGGATTTGCTTGAAGGTGATTATACAATGGTTGAAATTACATAGGAAATTGGTGCACAACTTTGTGGTGAAGAAGTTCATGTGGTGCAACCTATTATTGGATAGCCATAAATTCCAGAAACTAGTCAATCCCATGTCCACTCTCCTCCCAGAATTGATCCTCTAGTGATTTAAGGGGAAATAACTACAACATTGTTAAATCCACAACGAGGAGGTCAAGAGTGCCAAAACAGGGGTTCATCGTCCCTACCTAGATTGAGCAGTGTGCGGCGAAGAAATCCTAAATTCATTCATGGGGATGAAATTTGTCTATCATAACTTGAAGGTAAGTTAGTTAACCATACTATTCGTTATCATTATTATAAATTCATTAGAGAATATTTTGAACCAAAATCTGATGTCGTTAAATGTCAATTATTTTTGGCTTTGTTAAAATATAGAAGTTTGACTATTGTTAGGAGAAATGTAGGCATTAAAACAGTCAAAATTTTAAAGACAAGTCATCATTTTGTTAGAAACCTTGTGGGTGTTTTTCAAAGAATTGGTAAGAAATATCATTCTACAAAATGTTATGTAGCTCGATGTGTCTTGTCACAATCAATTGTTAGAAATATCAGAAGAAAACATTGCTTTCTACAACAAACCTCTCATCTCATGAAATGCAATATCAAAACCCTTAGAAAGTATTCTCATAGATGCGATAACCTCAACAAAGGTGGCCCAAAAGATTTGTGGGCCTTCATTGGTAGTCTACCTCATTCTGACAAGTAGTTAATTGGAGAAATCAAGGGACTAGTACAATATTTATGGCATGAGAACACTAGGCTTTCTTCCAACCAAAAAGATGTACTCAAATTGAGAAGGGGATCTAGGGAATGTGAATCCCATATTAAATATTTTCTTGACAATACACATATATAATTGTATGAGATATTTAGAACAATACATAGTGAACTTAAATTGGGCCAAAGATCTTTCCATAAATGCAAGCCTTTGTATGTTCGAATAAACACAGTTCATAACAAATGTTGTTGTAGATATCACATTGAATATGGTTATTATTATGACACACACACACACACAAACATATTGTGTATTTCATAACACCCTTTTGAAAGAATGCTCAGTTATATTTCCGTCAACATAATATAGATACTTTATTCACAACATCTTGTGTACAAGGTCATAGGGTTGTAAATTTAATCAAAAATTTTTCTTAGATGGGACATGCCCCAAGTGCAGTGGAATGGATTTATTAAGAAAGTGCATCCATGTAAGCGATGAGTATGAATTGGGGAGGAAGGAGGTTTCCTTGCAAAGCTTTAAATATGTCGCATATGATATTGATGGAGGGCATAATTGGTGACTTCCCACGTACAAGTATGTGACTTTATGAAGGACTTCGTAAAAAATACATGACAATATGTTCAACATTTCCATGTGGCTTCATGGAATGAAAAACATATTATGATATGCAAAGATGCATTTTTCATTGGTACTGTCTTATCAATGGTTGATTTTGCTGAGAAATACATCCTTCAACTAAAAAATAAGACTCAAAGCCAAAATTACCACTCAGAACAAGTCAACATAATGGTTCATATTACATACATGCATGGTCTAGATAGTAACAAAGAAATTAAAGTTATATTGAAGGATTATCACTTCTACATAAGCGATGATCAGTGCCATGACTTATCCTACGTACAACAAATTTTTCAGTTGTTTTACAATCATCTTAAGGAGAAGAAAATGCATATGGATCAACATTGGATTTGTTTATATGGTTTCTCATGCCAGTTAAAAAATGCACATGTATTTCAATGGTTGTGTATGTTTCACAAAAAGCTCAACCTACCACACATTTGGAACTCTTTTGAGTCCCTGGATAGGAAAGGGGAGCACGATGGAGAAGGATCATGCATAAAAAGAGAGTTACACATGAAATAAATGAATTTCACAACTACTTCCATTATTCGATATCCAAAATCCATTGTTGAATGGTGTTATTCAGTATTGGGAGAGGGAACAAGAACTTGTAAAGAAAAATCATGTAGGAAAGGACATGCACATAGATATTTTTGGGAGGTGGTCATTGTAGATTGATCACAATGGTACGAATGCAAACAAATCCATGGCACTCATGGATTTCATTAAGTTTTAACATTAGACAATGTAATAGTTGAAATATGGATGAGAAAACTCTCTTTCTCCTGTGGTCCATGTAGTAGTAATGAATGGGATGATTGTGAATCCACATACTAGGTTGATAGATGAGATCATGTATCACTCCTTATTGGTCAACGTATAATTATGTAATTATGCCAGTTGGAGGAGGACCAATTAAATATTTCATCATATTATGATCATGTCTCAGATCTTGTACTACCAAGTTTAGTGAAACCTTCTATTAAATTTTGAATCACTATCATCAATGTTTTATTCTTTGGTAATTTAGTGGACTCACGTGTTGGAAATCCTTTTTTTGTAGGAACATATACACAGTGGTTTCACCAAGAGGTAATGAATGGGGAATTGATTATTCGTTGGCATGTTTCTTAGAGGGAAAGAAAACCCTCATACAATCAGTAACAGACTTCGAAAGCATTGAATTTATGATTGGGTCGATGATTATTTGATCCAGATGGATATTGGTGGCCACCCACCTTTTCAAACTAGCTCAAAACAATTTTCTGGCAATTTTGACAATTTACTATTTTTAGCAGGTTTTAACTTCCGGGGCCATTTTGAGGGCCTAAAAGAAGGTTTTTCGAAATCTAGGTTCTCAATGATAGACAAAGTCATGATTGATCCCCCAAAATGAATCTCCTCGACGATACCTTTCCAACAAGCTATTATACACCTAAAACAGAGATCATGTGCAAAAGTTATGACCTCGGGGAGTTGATGTACAAACTTACCCAAATGGGGCCCACATGACTTTTGGTGATTCATCTCCTAGGGTTAGGTTTTTGGAATTTATTTTTATTGTAAAAAGGCCTTCAGAGCCTCATTATAATCATCTTCTTGTGAATGCGAGTAGCCATCACATCTCTTCTCAGAGATAAGCTGCCACCATTCTAGCGAGTCTTTCACTTTGTATTTTTACAGTATCTGTACATTTCTTTCATTAATAGAAATCGTGTATCACTATATATTTGTGTTTATGATTACATATCTGATATATTTCTGTTATATTATTGGATATACGCGATCTCTCTGTGCATTTCTTTATTATATCTCTGCTCTCATTTTGTGCCGAAAATAATCTGGATCAGTGGTATCAGAGTAGGCTACTCTTGATCGTTTTTTCAGTGCATGTCCCCGACAAGATCTGAGTATACAAAGTTGGGTCTCGAGCTTGTCTCTCTTGAAGACAAACGCTCTCACACACCCAAAAATCCCTCAATGGCAGAAGAAAATAAAAAACGACGGAGCAGACGATCCTATCAATCTGTTGCTTGAGCAAGCTCTCACGCGATAGAGGGACGAAGTGATGGAGAATTTTGCCCACATCCTTCAGCACTTTCTGATAACATCAGGTGCATCTTCATCAAGTGGCCAGTTTGGAGGCACCTCACCTTTCAAGGTACAAGTTAATTTTGATATTCCTGTATTTGAAGGACAGATAGATGCATAAGCCCTATAAAAATGGTTAACTTTGCTAGAAGGTTATTTCTCTGTTCACAATTTTTTCGACAAAGAAAAGATCACCTTCACACTCTTTAAATATCTCCCTCATGTCAAACATTGGTGGGAAACTTACTGGGAGCAAAATTCCAAAGATGAGTTTGGAATATATGGGGTCGATCCCACTTGGGATTTTTTTGTGGATGCGATAAAGGAACAATATTACCCTGTTGGCAACTATGAGGACCGGTACATCAGATGGACCACACTGCAACAAGAGAGGGTCCAAGCAGTTCCAGAGTTCACCAATACCTTCCATACCTTGCGCACCAATCTAGGTATCAAAGACTCTGAGCGACATTTGGTTCTGAAATACAGTGGGGATCTACATAGATACATCCAGAGTGAAATGGATTTTCTGGACATCTCATCACTCGGTGCTGCTTATTAATATGATGTTAAAATTGAGAAGAAATTTAAGCACCAGAACAAACAAGAGTTCAGGTCTGCAAATTTGCAACAACCAAAGTATGACAAAGACAACCCTAACAAACAGTCTCCCAAAACCCAGTCCAAGACACAGGAAAAGAAGGGTCACGGGAAGACAAAGAAGGACACTGAAAAATGGTGTGAGTTCCACAAAAGCCCCAGGCACAACACCGATGAATGTCGCTCAAAACAGTCATTGGTGGCCAAGACCAAAGACAAAGAGCCAAACCCTGATTTAGAATATGATTATGAAAATAATGGTAAAGGACAGATCATTGACGTGGACCCCACTACTATTGTCATGATCACAACAATTCAACTAGAAGAACCAACAGATCCTGAAGAGGGGGAGTGCATTTTTCATTCAAATATGTGGGTGAAGGGGACCCCGCTGCATTTTATTGTTGATAGCGGAATCTAGAGGAGCCTCGTCTCAGTAGAGGTCGTCAAATAGTTGGGATTATCGATAACACCACACCTGCAACCATACAAAATTGGGTGGCTTCGCCAAGGACGAGATCTCTGTGTCAGCCAACAGTGTCGATTATCATATGACATCCAACCCTTCAAGGATGAGGTATTATTTGATGTTTCCCCACTGGATGTCTATGATGTGATCTTCAGCCAACCATATATGTGGAGACGCCATGTTTTTTATGAGTCTCGACCCCATAGTGTCATTGTTACTTTGGGGGGTCATCTCTACAGAATACCAGAGGTAGTTACAACTATTGTTCCACCTAAAAAGTGTTGCAAGGTAGTATCTCATACTGCAAACTTTAGCTTCTTCACAATCTATTCAAAAGGAGAACAAAAGGACACTGCAACCACTACAGCCTTGCCCCAAGCACCTTCTATCCAACAGAAGCAGGTCGACAAGGCTGCAACAAAGCACAAAGATTACTTCTACACAGCGTCCTCTCATGTATCTCGACTTGTTGAATAGCCTCAACCTCAACAGGTTCATGACAGATTTCCACAAACTAAGCAACACGGCATCTACAACAAGACAAGCAGCTCACCAAGATGCAGATTCAACAAACACTTTTCCCTCTCCCCCGAGAACTCAACGCAATGGATACCATTGCTTCCTAATGAGGCAGGATTTATCCAGGTGGATATCGGTGGCCACCCACCTTTTCCAACTCGCTCAAAATAGTTTTCTGGCAATTTTGGCAATTTACTATTTTTAGCAGGTTTTAACTTCCGGGGCCATTTTGAGGGCCTAAATGAAGGTTTTTCGAGATCAAGTTTCTCAATGATAGCCAAAGGCATGATTGAGCCCCCAAAATGAGTCTCCTCGATGATACCTTTCCAACGAACTATTATACACCTAAAATGGAGATGGTGTGAAAAAGTTACGACCACGGGAAGTTGATGTACTAACTTACCCAAACGAGGCCCACATGACTTTTGGCGCTTGATCTCCTAGGGTTAGGTTTTTGATGTATAGGGTTTTTGGCATTCCTGTTTATTGTAAAAGGTCCTTCAAAGCCTCATTGTAATCATCTTCTTGCGAATGCGAGTAGCCATCACATCTTTTCTTAGAGATAAGTTGCCACCATTCTAGCGAGTCTTTCACTTTGTATTTTTATAGTCTGTGTACATTTCTTTCATTAATAGAAATCGTGTATTATTGTATCTCTGTGTTTATGATTGCATCTCTGATATATTTCTGTTGTATTATTGGATATACACAATATCTCTGTGCATTTCTTTATTATATCTCTGCTCTCGTTTCGTGCCAAAAATAATCCGGATCATTATTAAAGGAGAATATCTGACATGGGATGAAAGAAAACGGAAGAAGGTTGGTTATTTATTTCAAGATTATAGACCAAGTGAAGCTCTATACCACTTTATGATCTTGGTTGTTGGTACAAACCTCCAACTACAAACAATGCCAAGTAAGAACTCATCAAAGGTACAATACTTATTGCCTTACTCTGAGCATGAGAAGTTAATGGAGACCATTAGTATTAGAAGTGATCCCGATGGTCTAATTGAATGACGATATGTATGTAAAAGGAATAATTGAACAAATATTTCAAATTTATGAATGATTGAAATTTTGACTTTATGGTATGGTTTTTATGGTATTCTTGTACGTTGTGGTTATTTTTTGTTGTTAGGGAACTATGTTTATCCCTCCCTTTCCTTTCCTTTCCTTTCCTTGACATGAATTTCCAAGCCATTCCTTTCCTTTCCATGCCATTCCATGCCATGCCTTGTTATTCCTTTCCTTGCCATGCCATGCCTTACCTTTCCATGCCATGCCTTACCTTTCCATGCCATGCCTTGCATTAACTTTCCTTTCCATGCCATGCCATACAATTCCATGCCTTGCCTTGCCTTTCCTTGCCATGGCATTTCATGCTTTTCCATGCCATGCCTTGTCTTGTCTTCCCATGCCATGCCTTTCATTTCCTTTCCATGCCATGTCTTTCCTTTCCTTTCCTTTCCATGCCATGCCATGTCATTCCATGCCTTTCCATGCCATACCATGTCTTTCCTCACCTTTCCTTGCCAAGCCATGATTTTCCTTGTCGTTCCATGCCATGCCAGGCCTTTCCATACCATACCTTTCCATCCCGTTCCATGTCATACCTTTCCATCCCATGTCATTCCATGCCATGAATTGCATTGCCTTACCTTTCCATGCCATGTCATTCCTTGCCATGTCATCCCTTTCCTTTCCATGCCATGCCATGTTGTGCCTTTCATTGCGTTTCCTTTCTATCCCATGCCATGCCTTTCCATGTCATTCCATGCCATGCCATGCCTTGCATTTACTTACCTTGTTATTCCATGCAATGCCTTTTCATGTCATGCCTTTCCATCCCATGCCATGCCATTCCTTTCCTTTCCATGCCATGTATTTCCATTCCATGCCATACCATACCTTTCCATTCCATCCCTTTCCATGCCATGACGTTCCTTGCCATGCCACACCATGCCATGTCTTGCATTTCAATAAAACTAATACAAGGTGAAGGAGGAAAGAATGGGAGACATGATTCATGAGAATTTTAACAATGGAGGGGGCATTACATAGGCCAAAGGGCATGATAAATAACTCATAGTGACCCTCATGAGTTCTAAATGAAGTCTTGGGAATGTATTCCTCTTTCATAGATATCTGGTGGTATATAGAATGAAGATCACATTTTTTAAAGTACTAAGCACCACTCAATTCATCCAAAAGGTCATCCGCGACAAGAATGGGAAATTTGTCTTTGATTGTGAGTTTGTTGAAAGCGTTAAAAATAGGACACATGCACCAAGTTCATTCATTCTTTATTTCCATGACTATAGGAGAAGAATAGAGGCCGATACTAGGATGGATAACACCCACTTCTGGGAAATATTGAACAATTTTCTCAATTTCATTTTTTTGGGTAAATGGATGATGATCAGGGAAAATATTGGGAGGGAGACTTCTCGGTACTAGAGAAACAAAATTATCATGGATGTTGTGGGAAGGGGGAATTCCATGGGGAGTGTTAAAAACAACATGGTGTTGGGAGATGATAGATTGGAGGTCGGAATGCACATAGTGTGTCTAAATTTCTTGAATAGAATGGAGTTGGGAAATAATTCCAGAGTGACCTTTTTTTAGTACATTTTCCATGCGGTGGGAACTGATGATATCAAGGGAGCTTGCGGTGATTCCTTTGAACTTATAATTGTGTCCATCCTATTGGAATTGCATCTAGTTAAGTACTTAAAATCCATGGTGATGGAGATGAGAGTTCGTAACCATTCATCACCAAGAAAAATTTCACAACCACCCATGTCGATAACAAACATATGATATTTCAGGTGGTACTCACCAATTTGTAGGTGCAAATTTTCACAATTCTCCCCACATTTCAGGGAACTGCCATTTGCAATCATGATTTGAAAATTGTTGACTGCATGGATATAACAATTGATTTCTTGGAAAATGTGACAATGAATAAAATTATGGGTGTTTCAACTCTCAATTAGGATGATGAATTTCCAATGATTAATGTATCCAATTAACTTGAGGGATTATGTAGTAGAGAATCCAATGAGGGAATTCAGTGAAATCAACGATTCAATTTATAGTGGATGAGAGGGTGGAATAATATCTTCTACTTGGGGAAGCTCTTCCATAGAGGAAACATCGACATCTATGTCAAAAACATCCTCAGAAAGGGAAAAAAAAAACTTCTTCTCCTTACACATGTGCTCCAGAAAATATTTATTGCTGTAATTATAGAAAATACCCTTGAGTTAGCGTTCAACCATTACTTCCTAAGTTAATTTATGGATCTAGAGAGGAGTCGTAGGAGGGGTGAGATTTGTGGGTCTAGGGTGAGGAATGG
>JASDQU010104983.1:238476-252723 GCA_032191745.1 Picea mariana
TTTGGTAGGAGACAACCTATTGCACTTCTTTGGCTCATTTAGTAGTTTCCAACCAAGTATGGGGTTGAGCCATTAGTACCTTGGATTAGATTTCATCCTTCAATCCACTTATAAAGAATTCCTTGGAGAAGGCATCTGGCATGCCCTAAGTTCATAAAGCCAAGTGCTCAAAGTCGACTATAAATTATTCCACTGTGCTAGACTATTTCAACTTGGTAAAATGGCCCAAATGGTGGGTGTCGGTGTCAAAGCGTTCATAAAGATGGGAAACAAACTTTGTCCAAGAAACATAACCTAGGCATGAATTTTTACTTTAATGCCAATGTTGAGGATCCATATAAAGGACACCATAATGGAGTTTGGCCAAATCATCAACAATTCCGTGCAGGGAGAAATAATTTTCGATTTGAGTGACCCAACCTGTGGGATTCGAGCGATCAAATTTGTTCACCTTAATTCTAGGAAGATGTAGTACATGATGGAGGTGATTGGAATGAAGGGAGTGGAAATGGGAAGAGTTGGAGTCTTCATGGTAGGAAGGTTGTTTAGAGAAGGTATTCTTCATGGATCAACTCATCAATTTGTCAATTTTTTCTTCAATGGTGGCATATTAGTCCTTGAGGGTGGAATATTAGTCTTTGAGGGTCTGAATGGAGGAGTTGAGGCAGCCAAGATTGGAATTGATTTTCATGATATCCTTCCTGTTCTAGGTGTTTTCTGTGATCATGGTAGTGGGTTCTTGGTTGCAGGTGAGAGTTGTTTGTGAAGAAGCAAAAATCACCAAGTGGGTCTGCACAGAAAAAACATGGTTACATGTGAGAGGTACCACAGTGGGCGAGGTATAGAGAGGATTGCAATGGGATAGGTTTCAAATGAGGGTGATGGGAAGGGTGGGTGGTTCCATGGAAGAAAACATATTACAAGTGATAGGCACTGAAACACCCCTAGTTTTGATCCCTACGAACTAGAATGTATTATGTAAATATGACTTAGGATGGTGAGATGGTATGTTGAAAGGGTTGGAGTTCCTATAAATGTAATACTCTTATATATATTAATAAAATACATCGTTGGCCACAAGACAGAGAAGGAAAATAGATAGGTGGATATTATTCCAAGAGAGAGGGGACTAAAGGGGATAAGTATTTTATTATTATTTTATTCACCCATCTTGGTTTTATTTGAGGAAGTGGTTACATGATCTTCCTGAGGAAGGCCATGTGGTTCTTGGTTCTTTTAATTACATAAACCATGTATGTGGGATGTTTGAGGGTCTTATTTGTTGATCATTGATTTTGTGGTTTAATCATTCAATCACTCATCTTTCTCATTCTTGCTAATTCGGGTGCTCTTGGTATGAACATGGAAACAAATGGAAGGAAGAGGAGATCCATTGTGAGATGGTTGTGAGGAATTATTGATTATTCCAGGAGGGAATGCATTCCTGTGTGCATGATATTAATGGTAGTTCTGGAAGAATTGTCCACAAGTGAGAATAATTAGATTTTCCATCATTAAGATTCCTTGGCTAGTAGCACTGGAGCCCTGGAGAGAAACATAAAACCATAAGGGAATGCATGGCATAGAAATAATTTCATTTATCTGGGTTGTGCAAGATGAAGCAGAAGAGAGATGGAAATCAACATTACTGTGTGGTCGGGAAAAACTGAGAGCATGTTAGCTAACTAGTCTGTTTTAGATTTGGCCTAGGACCCATCCTTGTGGATTCATAGCCATGGATTGGGGGTGACATTGTTGTTGCGATTGAATGAACAAGAGTATATATGATTGAGAGGAATGTTCTTGGTTTGCAGCCAATTGGTGAATGTTTACTTGAAAATATAACTTCTCTTTGTGTTTCTAGTATACCCTATATTATGTTATGTATTTACTCATATCTAAGACATATTTCTATGTGAATGCTTGCTGCTTATTGCTGTGCATGGAATGATGTTCATTTCGTGGATGTTTAGCATGGATATTGTTAATTTCATGCCCTAGTTTTATGTTCTTGATTAATTAAAGAATGGAACATAATTGAATCAGTCCAAGAGGGTGAATTTGGAACTACAAAATCAATGCTTACATTTCATATCAATATCTATGAAAATCATTTTGGGTTTGTTGTATGAGGTATTTCATAAAGTGATAATCAGAGTGTTCTTAGAGGGAATTTTGAGGTAGAGTGTCATAGGTACCATAGTGATCAGGGTGAAGAGAGGAATCCAATGGGTTAGGTCCTGGATAAGGGTGCTGGAGAGACCACTATAATCTTTTTTTCTTACTCCTACGAAGTTATACTGTAGCCTGAATAATATTGTTTACTTGAAGAATGTTGTAGTGACAAAATGCCCAAATTGTTAACAGGGAAAATTATGTAGGAATTTTGCAACCTAGATACAAGAGGAAGAGTTGAATGGAACAATCTACTCTCTATTGTTGTTTTGTTATGCTCCTTTCCCAAGGGTTAGGGTTTTTAGGGTTCCTATAGATAAGGGTTTACCCTGTGCTATAGCTCTTTGATATATGTCTAGGGTTGAACAATAGTACTCAACCAAATATATCAAGGAACCAACTATGGAGGCTCGATCGTACCCTTAATCATATTTCCTGATTACCCAAGTACTATAGAGTACTCTTCTTGAGTGTTGTTCTTGGTTCCAATATAGAAATCAGATGATCAATAGGCTAATCTAAAGTTGGTTTCAAGATACCTAGTGGACTCCCTATATACACAAATATACATGGGAGTGATGGTCGTGTACATGTGTTGTTTGATGCGGTAATAATCGAAGGGGTACCAATAGGGGTTATAGAGGTTTTCAAGAAGGTGAAACATTTTTTTCGAGTAACCTGCAAAACTGTCTATATTTCCTATGTGTAGTATTTTGCAGCTGCAATTTTACCCGTCGAACTATAGATTTGTGTGCTTTAAAGAGACCGGAACTACACGTCTCTACCTAGAATTAATTTTTCCAAAAATTTATGTAGAGGAAAGTATTATGATACCACTTGTAAGGTACCCGGTGTATTATGTAAAGTAGAAACAAAGATATTATGACAAATACTAGAGGAAAAACAAAATATAGAGAATAGTAACACCAACAATGATACCTTTATTGATAGAAATAAAAGTTCACTTGCCTCTTCAAAGGTGGAACCTCCAACAAAGGAGATCTCCATTACAATAATTTCCTATGCCTTCTATTCCTATTTATACTAATTCTATCTTCTAAAGAAAATTCTAGAGGAATATCTTTCTAGAAGTGGAAGCGTCAATCAAGTCTTCTTACATTAGACTTGTTCACATTATTATATAGGTCTTATTTACTAATGTAGGTATTTATTAAATATAAAACTTATTATTCTAAATACACGAGGGTTCATGGAGGATAGGTCCCTAAAATATGAAAATGTTCAATAGTGGATAAAGGACAATAAGTTTAATTGGTAAGCATTGTTTTAGGGGTCATTCCTTGTTGATGAGATTGATTAGATAGATTAACATCAATTGAATCGATGTACAAGACTTGGTAAGTACCATATCTATAAGGGTTTGAATTGGTAGGTTGATTATAAGGAGGGGCATTTGGGGTGGATACAAATAATTGTGTTGAGAAATGGTTTTGAAACATAGCTAGTGGCAATTAAAAAGAAGGGTTAGTTTGATTGGTAGGTTTATTGGAAATAGCACAAGCCTTCTCGACCACCTCATTCAATCACAATAACCAGGGTAAAATCACACTATCATGGGTATAATTTCCATAGACACTAAAAATAACACAATGATGATTTCCATTAAGATGAGAATTCTTCACCTATTTGGGGTGGGGATTGTTAACTTTCCCTTGATTTTCATCATTTTCGTTGCCCCTAATCTTATTATTTTGTTGTTGGTTTTGGTTCTCTTGATTCCCTTGGTTTTTTCATTGTTCATTTTTTTTCCCTTCCCATTATTATTATTTTTGTTATTATATTGTATTTTGATTGTGGGGGTTGCATACATTCTATTGACCATACACCTATCCTTAAAGAGGACATGCATGTTGACCAATATTAATGGGGGTTTCTGGTATTGTCACTTGAGGAACTAAGGACACTAAAAGAGGGATATACAATGGGTAGTAATGATTCATGGCTACTCCACCATAGGAGGGAATAGTACAAGCCTAAACATGCACATGTTGTTGTGTAAGAGGACTAAGGATGAGGTGATACTTCCTACTTGAAATGAAGGATGATAATAATTTGATGGGGGGCTAGGAAAAATATAAGGCATCGAAGGACACCCTATAAGTGCTTGAGGGTAAGACATAATAACCCCCTATATGAGGTACCATACCCACTAGGTCCAATGGTATTGGCATATGGATGATTCTAATACAAATACCCTATAACACCATCGATTGCATGATATTCCCTTGGTGTAGACAAGCCACTTGAGCAAGATAGAGGGGAATTAGGAGGAATAGTGTACAAATACACTGGTTGGGAATAAATAAGGTCATACTACTATGCATTTTTAATGTCTTCCTCCTTATACTTTGACATGATCATGGCCACATTGTTGGTGATGGGAGGAAGTAATGAATTAAAAAACTATTCCATGATGATGTTGTCATTAATATTGAATTTATACAAGCCAAATCATCTACACCATTCATGGATACGATCTATGATATGGGTGGTTGTAGTGTAACAATTTTTTTTGAGAATATCAATTCCTACATCATGGTGAACTAGAAATTGAAATAAGGTTAAGGACACCTTGGACATGGAATCAAAGGTGTAATATGAATAGGTTGGTTGATCAATGTATCATTTGAAAACCACATCCATGAGAGTACATAAAAAAAATCTTAATCAAATTGAGACCTATGTGATGCTATTAGAAGAACACTAAAGGTGTAAAGACATGATGTTATTAGAAGGGTCCTCTCTGTCATTAATGAGATTGGTCAAATTAGAGATATTCAAACCTGCCATATAAGGAAAATAGAGCTGGTTAGCATTAGTTCCTGCCATGGTAGAGACTAGTGTGATACTTATATTAGATGAAGCTAAGAAAATAAAAGTGGGATTAATTTTAGAAATGCTTGAATTAGAATAACTTGCGGGGATGAGGATTCTAAATCCAAATAAGACACTAGTAAATTTGGGTCATTTTGCGATGGATATTTTGACGCTCTTGCGACATTATGTCATGGATATTGTGATGAATCTTGGGTCTCTGAAACGTCACTTCACGTAACGTGGAAAGTGAGACAGACCTGAGAAAACTTCGTAAGAGTGACGAACCAAGGAATTTGTCACAAGCCCAACGAACAACATTGGTCACCGCAATAAAGATGACCAACAATTGTTGTAACACACGCGACAAAGAAGAGATATCATCGCAAGAGCAACAAAGAAGGGATATCATCACAAGAGCAACAAATGTAGATATTCTTGTGACGGATTAGCTATATTATCGATGAAAATGATATCATCGCAAGAGAGACGACATATATTTATTCTTGCAATGAATTAACTATATTATCAAGGAAAAAAGTTCGTCGATAGTATAGCTAATTCATCATAAGAATCTTTACATTCGTCGCAATAGTGATGACATATATTTATTTAAAAAAAAATTGATGTCCTTGAAATCAAGAATTTGTGATCAAAATTAGTTGAGAGCTTTACATTCATTGATATCAGTTCAAGTGTGTAAAATTAGACTTCTATTTGAGATCAGAATAGTCTGAACTTTGATATGCCTGTCACATGTTCAATTATCAGTTCCACCGATCTTGAGTTCAAGACCAAGTGTCTTGCCAAGGGGCCATATAGAGACTTGTTGCAGGCTAACTTTAAGTATATCGAAAATGTTCTTTGTAAGGCTCCAGGAGTTGTTAAAGGTTGTCATGAGGAACACGGTAACTACCAGATTGTTCATGGAGAACATTTCTCAACATAGTCCAAATGATCAAATATCTCAGTGAATTGTCAACGAGTTTTTAAAGATGAAATTGTCAAGCTATAACATCTCTCTGTCTTGTCCTAAATATGTGTTCTAAATCCATGTTGATTTCCAATATAAAGAGGCTAAAAGGAATATTTTTTTTTACCTTGTAAGAATAGGAAGTGAATCTCATTAAAGTAAAGCATGTAAAAAAATTGGCTCGAGAACTACCAAATAAGTCTTCTTTAAGAGGCCGGATGTTTTCTCTCCTTCCAAATCTCGTTTTTATGCGTACATTTATATTTGACATGTAATATCAGTGTTAGGTACTATTGAAATTTTATATTTAATTTTTTTGATTGCACACGTTCTCTATGCTGAAAAAGAAAGATATCCAAAATGAAATGACCTAATTAGTCGTAGTTAGTTGTAGTTTGTAGATAATTTTAAAACTGAGTTTTTTTGGATTTTGATGATTAATAACTTGAGTTAGCCTAATGGTTAAGAACATGTGTTTCCTTTGGTGGTTCATTTTCTACTTAAGTTCTGTATTGATTCACATTATTCTCCACTAAAAAATAAAATTCACTTCCAAACAATTTTAGGGGATGCATTAATGTCAATAATGACAAGTTGTAACTCATTTCTTGTGTCATTAAGGATTGTTGTTTTGGGACAAAATTCTTGTGCTTAAATATTTAACTTTAATCACAAGAATCATTAGTTGATGAAAATCGTTTCAATGGATATGGATGGGAACATTCCACAAAAGAAAGTCTAGGCATGGCATTTATTTGATTAAGAGAGGGTTATGTGAAGATACAATTACTATAATTAAAACTTTGTGATTTTAGTGTTACAATGTTGATGTGGTAATGTTAGATTTTAATTCCCAAACTAGGAAAGAATCTAAATCGCCTTTACAAATTAAGAATTGTCCATAAGCATATGAAGGAAACACATACAAAGAGACTGTGTATTTACAACCTCTACATGTTACCTTTCAATCCTTATAGCTAGCCATGATTTTGTCAATATTCAGTCTTTGAGTGCACGTGTTTTAATTATATGAAGGTTCAGTTTACCAGGATCTAGAGAATGGTTTTGTAAGAATTCGAGCTTAATGGGAAAATGTTTGGAAAATTCGTTGTGTGTTCTGGAGGAATGACTAAGATTTCAAATGTATGAGTATAATGATTAGTGTTTCATAGTAATAGAGGGAATACTTAATGCCACTTTCAAACAATGTAAAATGTCAACTTTAAGAAATAAATCCAAAAATCAAGAATTTGTGATCATAGTTTCAAATCATAATGTTACCAATGTGGCTTGGGGTTTTCAAATGTTTTCTCACTCTCAAGTTTCCAGTACTGCATCGATGATTTCTACTAGAGGGATAATTAGTTGGACTCTTTGCTCAAAGTTTGGTGGATAAATTACATTTGGCTCCTTGGGAGTAGGGAAGGAATCAACTTCAAGTCAACTGGTATTGAGGGATCTAATAACCAAATAGAAGATAAAGAAATTGGGTATAGATACTAAGGTTTTTGGAATCATAGGAAATCCAATAGGTCACAACAAAGGACCAATTTTGCAGAATCATGCATTAAGGGATATAGGACCAATTTTGCCCCATCTGTCTATTACAAACTAATGATATCATGAAATGGAACTTCATGTTTTCTCTTAGTTGGAAAGTAAAAAGTTACTAACATGAATAAAATTAATTTTATGCTAGAAACACCAATATCTTTTGTTTTAAGTACCTTTCTAAGACTCTATTGGCACAAAAAGGATAGATTTCATCTCCTACATTGTAAGAGCTATTAATGAAACTTGTAGTCCATATTCTATATCAATTTCTCCCAAATTGTCATCCATGTTTATGCTAATGTCTCTATAATATCTCTCACGTGAAAGAAAGGGTGAATTTATGGGAGTACCCACTATATTTGTTCTGGGTTACTTGCTCATCTCATTGCTTAAGAACATAACAATTGGTATTGAGTAAAAAGTGGGAGTATGCTACATGGGTCCATAAGGAAACAACATAGTGGTGATCCAAATACAACAATTATAATCATGATATGGAAAGATAAAACTTCTATGTTAAATTCCTACTATGTATGTAGTGAAAGCCATGATGCTAATATTATATTCATTTCATGTTTTTCTTGAAGGGATGGCCTATCATTTGAAGTGAAAATGACACATTCAAGTTATGGTCATTTTTATGTGCAAACAATGGTTATAATCTAGTTAGAAAATTCTACTTGATATGGATGCATGCCATATATTATGTGGGCCTTTGAGAACTACACTAAACATTTTTTCATTAGAACAAAATCCATTGGCCTTCAAACAAACATTAGTGCTTGATTATTTTTCATTTATATATATATCCATTGTTGGATTTTGCAAAGATGTGCTACAATGGTTTGAACAAATGGTAGGAAAAGCTTATTGTCACTTGTGGAATTGTTGTTCCACTTATTTGTCTTGCGGTTTCCACTAAGAGTTTCACTTTCTAAGACAACATATGGGTGTTGAACGAGATGAATATGAAGATTTGACATTATTACTAAAGATCATGCTAAGGTGATGTAGTCAACACTAAGAACTCTGTAAAATTAAATCCAAGTGAGACATTAGATTCCTCATGAGCAATAGATATTATATGTAAATAATCAACAAGAACATCGACAAATTCTTAAGGCCTTCACCTTGATTTACTAAACTAGACTTCTTTTCAAGTCCCAAGTTATAAAAATAAAATAAAAAATGGAGGTCTCTCTCTCTTTCAAGTTATGAAAATTAGGTGATACTAGCATGAATTAATATTTATAGAGAGGGTGCATATTTAAGAGGAGGAGATTTTGTTTATCTATTAAATTGTGACAGTGCTATAGAATACCATTGTTTTTCTGTCAAAATGAATTTTTAAATCCTTGGATCAATGATTATTGTTGACATTTGGGTTTATATAGACAGTCTAATATTGGGTAGAATCTTAAAATAGATGGGTGTTGTAAATCATTTGGTTCACATGCAATTGGAGGAAGAAAAATTGAAGTAGTGAAGAAGGTAGGTTTGAGGAATCTTACAATGTTTTGGACGAGATGGTGTCCAAGGGATAAAATCCTAATGTTGGAACATTTACTACATTAATGGATGTTCTTTGCAAGAATTAAAAAACATTGAGGAGGCTAGTAGGGTTCTTGATAAGGTGGTTAAGCATGAATGTTCTTCAGACTTTCTCACTTAACAACATTATTATTCATGCTCTTCATAATGCAAGGAAGTTGATGTAATAATTTCAACTTCTGATGAGCTATAAAAGAGAATTTGTACTCCTAATATGACCCAACAGACATATATTTATTTAAAAAAATAATAATAATTAAGATAGCTTGTGCCCCTTCTAAAGGAGATAGCTTAAAGGGTTGATCATTCAATAGAAGGTTATATCTCTTACTCTAATATCATCTTTGATGTCTTATGTGGGTGAAATTTTTTTATGGATGTGTTGTTTTGTCTTTGCTGAGAATTTCATATGGTTGTTACATATATATCAGATTTGTTGCCTAGACTACATAGCTCGAGCACAAGGCACCAGGTCTTTCTTAGGTTCTCACCTTATATCTTAAAATACAAAGAGATTACTATTGGCATAGGGGAAGAACTAGGGTTCAATGCTCAACAACACACCAAAAAAACCCTTACTACCGTCCCTTTCAGCAACACTTGGGAAGCAAGCGAAGTCTCACCCGAGATAGTAGCGAGGGGGTTTACAGGACGCAGGTGTATGTAACCAGGATGGGACACGATTCTGTGGTAAAATAACTCCACAGAATAATCTATTAACGCTTAGGAAGTGAACATGCATTAGTTTATTAACCTCGTTAACATCGAAGATAATAATCAAAGATAGATAAGCACAGTAACAACAAGTGATTATGCACCCTAAGCACTTAGCACCTAGCACTGTGAGTTAGATCTAGCATTCATTTACACTTAATCATAAGTAAAATACTTAAGCAACAAAGTATACATTCATTACACATCATAATCAAAGCACTAAGAAAATTCATAACATAAAATACACTGCATAAACCAAATCATGAGACACTGGATATACGTGGTTCACCCCAGGGTGGGTCTACATCCACAAACCTCTTCGCCTCTTTATTATTTGCCAAAATATTACTTCCAGTCACTCCCGTGCACTAAGCCATAGAGTTGAGCTTTGCATAAGACAGGAGATCTGTGCACTAAGCACTAGATCCTCCTTCTTTACCTTCCAATACTAGGTCACATGCATAGAGCCACAATCTCTCATCACATCACTTAGCACCTTCTACAAAATCACAGTTGAGCACAAAGCCTCAACCACATACATTCCTTTGTACAAAGCTATTGTTTCACACATAACTACTTTTTCTTACTTCTACAATACATTCTTCTTTATTTATACTTTACAAACCCTTACAAGAGGGCCTAAACATGGGGAAAACCCATGGGCCAACATCCCATAAAACCATCACAAAACCCTAGGGGACCCCTTATTGGGTCCACCTAACTCTCAAAATAGGTGAGATCCACAATATTAGATTCGCCTGGGCGATCCTACTTCGACCAGCGTGTCAAGGTCGCAGAAGTGGGCCAAAACTGACAAAAGTTTCCCTAAAACTTGGTCAAGGGACAAAAGGTCCCCAATACTCACCCGTGACTTGTACCAAGTCACTTAGGTCCAAACAATTCTACTTCAAAATACTCGAGCTTAACTTAATCTTCCTCAACTTGCTGCCTTGCCTGAGCCTCCTGCTCAACGAGCTCCTGGATTGTCTGCTCTATAACAGGCCCTTCTAGGCATTGCTCTACAACTGCAGCTATGTGATCTAACTTTGAACCCTATCCATCAATTTCCTCGAACAACTTGCAAGATTCATCCTGCACAGGTTGTAGCTTCTACGTTACTTCCATCACCTTACCCTGGAGGGTAGTGATCTGCTGCTGTACTGTAATATCCCTAGGCTGAACCAGTTGTAAATATAATAATGTTCTTAATCTGGTGAGATGTTTTGATATCATTTTTGTATGGACATTTCATGGCATAGTGCGCGCATGTACTGCATAGTAAAATGAGGAAGTGTGCACATTCCAGGATATCGCGTGCAGCATATTAAGTGCATGCGATGTTGAGGCCAGGGAGCCTTTATATATATGTTGTGTTTTGTAGGCTGGTGAGCTAGTTATTATAAGCTAGGATGCTTATGTTTTGAATTAATTCTAGAGAGACTAGATGCTAAAGGCCAGTACGCCTATTTTTGTAGATGTCTCATATTTAATATACAATACATCGTTGTGCGTAGACCGACCACGATAAAACAGATGGGGGAATAAACTTCACTAGTTAGGGAAAGGGAGGGGCTAAGTTAAGGAAAGGGGCTAAGCTAGGGAGATTGAGCTAAAAATGAATATTATATTAATATTTATTAAAATCATAAAGTATGGATAATTATTTTATCCTAATTTCTAAAGTTGGGGACAAGTGGGCCAAAGTAGCTCCCAACATGACAAGTGTTAAGTTGGGGACATGCATACATATTGTTGGGACTTACCTCATTTTGACATCTCCCCCATCATTCAGACCATCATATTTGCGAGGATTCCTTCCATCATTCAGCCATGGTGCCATGACCATTTTCTTTCATGTTGTCATTTATCCTCCATACTTCCTGTCACTATACCAAAACTTGTATTCATGGCCATATAGGTTTGTGTAGTTGGTTAGCTGCGGAGCGGAACTCAAGAAGTGGTTGTCAGGTCCATGGGATATTGAAGAGGCGGGTTGTCAGGCCCGTGAGCAATTTATCTTTGGGCGAGAGAATTCTTGGGAGGTGACTTCCGGAAGGGATAATCTACAACTACAGGGCTCTGAGACTTCCTATCCGGCCTGTTGCTGAAGCCCTGGAAAGGAAGTGGGGCAACCGACAGAATGTTGAGCAGAGAAGGGGAACACTTCCTTGGGTGGGACAGGCATGTGGGGAATGAGAGACTGTAGGTTGTTAGTTTGAGTAGGCACATGTTATGGATTCTTTCCTATTTTCCATGAGCCATTAGCATGGTTAGGAACCCTTTACCCAGGTGGAGTTTAGTCCCAGCTCGGGGGTGACTCACTGTTGAGAGTGATGAATAGTGTGGTTTATGACTGGGAGGTTCATGGAAGGTCTGTACACAGTTGGTGATACTCTTACCAAGATAAGTGTCAACTATGTGATACATTTACATGCTGCATTATTATTTCCGTGCTTAGTTTTATGGATTTATCCTGTGTATGATTTATAACTGTGCTTATATTTTATGGGTATTTCCTGTATATGTTTCATGTATGTGTTTACTGTTATTTTAGTATGAATTCATGCATTTACAGATGTATTTGTATGTTTACATCTTATATATAAATCTGCCTTAAGAGTTTTGCGTGTATATATTTTAATTGTATGCAGTTAGAAAATTTTATGTGGCATAGCTCGGATTAGATGCTAGGTATGTTACAGTAAGTTCTGCAGAGAGAACATAAGTGTTATCTAGCGTAGCGTGGCCCAGCATGGATGGTCGAGGACGTTACAAAACAGTTTCAGAGCTAAGTAAAGCATCTGAGTAGTGGCATGGCCTGGCCTATTGGTGGCTGTGGATGTTATAATATGGTATCAAAGCCTCAGTACCAACACTGATCCTATATGGGCCGGAAAGGTTTAGTTCAAGCGAATATTCAAAGAATATTAATTTCGAAGTGGTCAAATTTCAGTTTGTAGAACATCCATGGTAAAAAGTAAACAACAATTGGGCGAAAATGGGGAAAAGCCCCAATTTTTGTGGTTGAATTCATGAGAAAATGGAGAAATTCAACTAAGTGATGAGATATTATTGATTTGATATCTGTTCTAGAAAATTTAGACCTGGAATTGGTCGAATTTGAAGTTACAGTGAATCCATGACAGTTGGAGCAAGTTTTATAATTAAAATTCCCAATTCGTGAATTGAGTTTAGGAAAAATTTGTTCCAGAAATGTCAACCCACAATGATTTGTTGTTACACAGATTGAGCTAGTGTTATCGAGGTGAAATTGAACGAATTTCATAATTTCCGAATGTCTATGGTGAATTGGGAAAAGCCCTAATTTCTGCAGCGGAATTCACGAGGATTTGATGCGCATAAAGGTGAATGTGCACAGGTGGGTGCACTAAAAATGCATGATGCACAGTGAAAAGATTGTGATCGGTAAAATTCAACACTACGCGGCAAGATATTGGCATGCCGCTGCGCGTGCTAAATTTCGGTGCAGCACGGAAAAATGTTGGTGTGCATGTGCGTGCACTAATTTTGGCATTATGTAGTGTGCATACACATAAGAAGTGTGTGTGGTGTGCACACACATAGTAATGGTGCACGTGGTGTGTGCGGTATTGCAAAGAACATAGGAGTTTGGTTGGTGCGTGCATAGTATGAGTATAAGTTTTCTCATGACACTGTAATCAATGGTGCATGTAGATGATTGTGCGCGGTGGGGCATATTGAAATTTGGCATGGTGCAATGCATAGAGAGAAATGCATGTGGAATATCAGTACGTGATAGAAAAACTGCGTGCAGTGGATATTGGCGCGTAATGCAAAAGTAGTGCGTGCAAGTTATTAGCGCGACAGAGAAGAAATGAATAGTGGTTATAGGTGCCGGAAAGCACGATTTACCTTGTGTTGTTGCTGTGCACGATAAATATGGGTATATCTATAGAAAAAATTGGCTAGATTTTTTTTTGGGGGGGGTTTGTTGTTGAATGACTAAAGGAACGGAGATGACATTTGGGCTATGGAGTCTGGAATGAACAATGCAATGTTGAAAAATTGAACTATCAAGAGGAGAAGGCTAATTAAGGTGATGAGTCTGAGTTTAATAGAAAAATTGCATGGTATTAGAGGAAAAATAAACACACAACCACATCAAAGCATTATTTAAAATGAATTCAGAGTTGGTTTGAGAAGAAATAAATATAGTCTAAATTGCTAAGCCAAGAGCATCTCAGAAATGAATTCTGGGTTTTATGTTCCTCCGATTTAGACAGATGAAAGTGAAATATAAGCTTACAAGAAACACATACCATGAAAGAAAACAAGACTCATATCACCACCAGTCAGAATCTTTTCACAAACAGTCCAAAATCCTCTTCTGCATTTATATATTCATTTTAATCCCAAAATGACAAAAAGTCTTCCTGCACAGAGGGAAGGTTCCTTTCACCCTT
>JASDQU010104983.1:259065-303812 GCA_032191745.1 Picea mariana
AGGGATATGTTGATTCAGATATGGCAGGTGATAAAGACAGCAGGAGGAGCACCACAGGGTATGTTTTTACTATAGGTGGAACAACAATAAGTTGGATTTAAAAACTGCAAAAGGTTGTTGCACTTTCAACAACAGAGGCAGAGTATGTTGCTGCTACAGAGGCTAGTAAAGAGATGATTTGGTTACAAAGGTTTATGGAGGAATTGGGAAAGAAGCAGGGGAACAACAAGTTGTACTGTGACAGTCATATTTCCATTCACCTTGCAAAGAACTCAACATTCCATTCAAAGACTAAGCATATATAGTTGAGGTACCACTTCATATGATTCGCCTTGGAAGATGGACAATTGAAGCTGGAAAAGATACACACTATCCAAAATCCTGCAGACATGTTAACAAAGAGAGTAACTAGGGAGAAAATGAGTTCTTGCTCAGTTTTAGTTGGTCTTCAAGAATGAAGATGAAAATGAGAAATTTGCAAGGTCCAAGAAGGTTCAGAGTCCAACATATACAGTAGCGGTGGAGTTGTTGAGATCAGTCTCCAAGTGGGAGATTGTTGGTTGTGGAGCCTGATTATCTTCCTGATTTATAGGTCTTTTACTCTTAGCCATGTTTATACCCCATGAAGTATTTACACTCCAGAAGTATGTACACTCTTCCATGCGGGGGAGTGTAGAGGGGGCGTACCCCCTCTGCGGGGTCTAGGGGGGCTATCCCCCCGGTTGGGGGGTTTGGGCGCGAAGCCCCTGAAGAAAAAATTGCCTTGTAAAAGTATATTGTAATTTCATTTTAAATCTGGACCGTTCATTATAAGGTCGCAGATCTAATGGTAGAGATTATGTTAGGGTTTTTTTCCCTAGAAGGCAACCCTCTTTTATGAGGGAAATGTGTCGCGGCTATGGATGGTGGTGAATATTGTATTCTGAGAGAGGAGACTGTGAGAGAAAGAAGAGGAAGTTTCAATGGGTTTTGCTGTAGGTTGTATCCCTTCATTTGCTGGATAATAATAAAGGAAGGACCTGGCAATTTCTCTGGTGGACGTAGCCCACACTGGGTGAACCACGTAAATCCGTATCTCTCTTGTATTGTGTGTCTTCTGTGTTTTGTTTCTGCATTTGTTTTATTTTATTGCTCTGCGGTCCTGTTTTTCTAACACTTAAAATCTATATCATCCTTGTACATCTCTTTGAGGTTATCAAAACCCAAAGTTTTGACTCTAAATTCCTGCATTAGAAAAGATTTCTTGCTCAAAGCATCAACAACTTTGTTAGTAGTTCCAGAAATATGCTTAATTACAAAAGTAAAATTCTTCTTGAATTCAACCCATTTTGCATGCGTTTGGTTCAACTTGTCTCGTTGAGTTACAAATTGCAAAGCATGATTATCACTGTACAAAACAAAACTCTTTAGGAACCAAATAATGTCTCCATTTCTTCAATGCTTGTATGACCACATAGAATTCTTTGTCATATGTTGAGTATTTAATCTTCTCTTCATTCAATTTCTTGCTGAAGTATGTGACCGACCTGCCATCCTGGCTCAAGACTGCTCCAATTGCAAATCCACTTGCATCACACTTGACATGGAACGTCTTGTTAAAGTCTAGAAAAACTAGAATTGGTTGATCCGTGATCTTTTTCTTCAGTAGATTGAAACTCTTCTTTGCTTCTTCTGTCCAGTGAAAAGACTTGTGTCTTTTCTTCACCGTGTCCATCATCGGTGCTCTAATTCTATTAAAATTTTGGATGAATTTCCTATAGAAACTAGCTAAACCATGGAAGCTTCAAACTTCAAACACACTTTTCGGTGATGACCAATTCTTAATCGCCTCTACCTTATCCAGATCCATTTTCAGCTCATCTGCAGACATAACAAAACCCAAATAAATAAGTTCTATCCTCATAAATGTTGTTTTCTTCATGTTTATCAACAAATTCTCTTGATGTAATCTTCTCATCACTGTAGCTAAATGCTTCAAGTGCTTTGCTTTTGTCTTGCTGAAAATAAATATATCGTCAAGATATACGATGACAAATTTCCTAATGAAATCCTTCAAGACTTCATTCATCAATATCATGAAAGTACTGGGCACATTTGTTAATCCAAATGGCATAACAAGCCATTCATACAACCCCTCATTCTTCTTGAATGTTGTCTTCCATTCATCACCTTCTCTCATACGAATTTGATGATATCTGCTTTTCAAATCAATCTTTGAAAAAAAAAATTCTCCACTCAAGTAATCCATCAAATCATCCATCCTTGGTAATGGAAATCTATATCTGATGGTAACCTTATTGATTTCCCTTGAGTCTATACACATTCTCCAGCCTCCATCTTTCTTTGGGCTGAGTACTGTTGGAACAACACATGGACTCAAGCTCTCTCTAACCAATCCTTTGTCCATTAAATCCTGGACCTATCTCTTGACTTCTTCATTCTCCTGTGGCGTCAACCTGTATGCTACTTTGTTTGGTAAACTAGCTCCAGGTATAAGATCAATGTGATGACTTATACTTCTAATCGGTGGCAACAAACAAGGTAGTTCGTCCACTACTATATTAGCAAACTCTTCCAACAACTTCTGGATTTCCTCTGGTATATCATCCACTCTTGTACTGGTCAAAACAATTTTAGGTTTTCTGACCACAATAAATTGTGTGTCTTCCTTCTTCTTAACCTCATTAAGAATTTCCTTCCCACTCATGAGAAGTACATTATTTCTTAACTCTGGTTTCTCTTCTTTATCCTTAATCGGAAACAACATGTGAGTCCTTCCATTCTTCTCCAGGGTGTATGTATTCTTTCTCCCATCATGAACCACATTCATGTCATATTGCCACAGTCTACCCAACAATAGATGACAAACATTCATGGGAATGACATCACATAATATTTCATCCTTATATCCCCCTATTTTAAATTCAAGTAAACATTGTTTAGTGACATCTACCTGATGTCCTTTTTGTTTAGTCTCCAGCTCCATCTTTTCTACCATCTTTGTAGAAACGAGATTGTTTGTACTACCACTGTCCACTATAACTTTTCATACCCTGTCTTTGGTCTTGCAAGCAATCCAAAAAATTTTGTTCCTTTGGGTTGGGTTCTCTGCCTCTTTCTCTAGATTTAATCGAACTTTCCTCATCATCAAGGATCTTCCTCCCTCAGCATCTTCTGCCTAAAAATTCCATCTTTGAGCTTCGGTAATGTGAGTTTCACCACCTTCTTTCTTTTTGTCTGGACACGAATAATATTTGTGTCCATTTTTCCCACAGACAAAACATTTTACTTCTCCTCCTCGGCCTCTTCCTCTTCCTCTAGCTCGAGGAAAAGTATTTCTATCAGCATACTTCCCTCTTTGTGAGCTTCCACCTCTCTCATGCTGAGTCTGCGGTTTCTTTCCCTCTTCTTTAGATTTTTGAGTTCTGTCTTGGGAAATTGTTTTGCCTCTGACTTGACTTCTACCTCTACCTCTTTGACCTTTCTTTCAACTCAGCTTCTCTTCAGCTTTCAGAGCCATCTGATAAGCATCCTCTACATTCCGAAGGATCATCATGCTCATCTCATCCTGAATGTCATATCACAGACCATTCATGTACTTGGCAACCTTTTCATCATCACTTTCCCGATGACCTGCCCTGATGTTTATCTTGTAGAACTCTTCAGTGTATTCTTTCACTAACATCAGATTCTGTCTCAAATTATGCATTCTCCGAAACAAAGTAATTTGACAATCCTTGGGTATGAATTTGGATTTCATCTTCGCAACCATTCTATCCTAGCTTTTGATTTTCTGCTTGCCTTTGCAGCGTCTGTCAGCCTGCAATTCATCCCACCATAATGCTGCATGCCCTTTAAGTCTTGTGACAGTGTGCTTGACCTTCTTGTCTTCCTCAACATCCTCATATTTGAAGTACTTATCCAGAGCCCTAATCCAGTCTAGAAGCTCTTCAACATCCAGGTTTCCTTCATACATGGGAATCTCCATTTTTTCCCTAGCACCTATCCTAGCAACAACCCTGAATAGGCATTCATTCGCAACATCTTCAAATGCAACTTCTTCTCCTTCGTTTGTAGCTGCATTTTAACTTTCATCTTCACTGATATCCCCAGTGTCAACTTTGCGCCTCTGTGCTGTCTACATGGCATCAAGCCTAGCACGTAGTTCACGCATTTCTCTTTCCACTACTAGATCAGGCATTGGTCTGTCTTTTCTTCTCAACGACATGGCTGAGAAATGCTCCTCTTTTATCTGCTATAGAAAACAATGAAATTTTTCTATGATCTGATACCACAACTGATGCATACCCCCAACCCATAGGCTTAGATCTGCTCACAGGATCGTTTAGACCTTCTTGAGTCGAAGTGTCTCTTTCAGATCCCCGTTGAAACCTTCAATGAATCGATCCACAGGTCCTTCTGAATTCCCCTTATGCGAACATGCACAAGGTATGAACTTCACCTCCACATGAACACAATTGGCCCTGGTATAAGCGCCTTTCGCAACTGGCAACCTTGCGAATTGAAGTGTTGAGTTCTCGTGCTCCTTTCCTATGAAATCCAGAGATGCGATAGTCAACTATAGGTTGACCCCTATATGCGCGAGTACACGCCACCTGTTACCCTTGCGGTCCCCACCTGATAGATGTGACACACATTTAGACGAGCTCTCAGCTCTTGCCACTTCAAAACTCCTGCAGTTGGAACTGTCTCCTCTCAAACCTCGAACTCTCGAAGTGCCGAAATATCAAGATTCCACACCAATTCCTGTCGCAACTCGCGACTTCGGGACTTTCGTTCCTCTGCGCTCAACTCCTTGTCGTCATGATCCTCGAAATGCCGAAATGATCTGATGGCTCAGACAGATCATGTTCAATGGTTGACATTGAATCCTGGATCCCACAGCATGGTTTCAGCCAACCCTTATCCAACTTGGAACTCCTCTAGATCCTATGGCCCTCATGACTTCATGAGTTATCCATGGAGAATTTCGACCACTCGTTGCTCCTCAATGGCTTCTATGAAATGAACAAACGTTCTTTCACTTCTAAACTTTACTTTTGCTGGATGACTTCGACCCTTGTCTCCCCTTGAATTAGTTCGATCTCTGTCCTCCTTTGAACACTTCGATGGCATTAACCCTCCCGAGCTTTCCTTGGCCACTTCGAGCCTTGAAAGAACTCTTGCATGCACTCCTTGTGGAAATTGTTCAAATACTCCTAGGTATTTGATCTTTAGACTCTATGCACTCCTTGCAACAACAATATTTCAACCTTCAACCCTAGTTGATAAGTTCTAAGGCCTCAACTAGCCTGCGCACACCTTGCATGGCTTCGGTGCTTCACCTGCACTTCTGCTGGAATGAGAACAACGGTATCTCTCCTGAGCTTTCTGAGATATGACTCAAAACTTCGTCAACGCACACCTTGCGGACACTTCTCTGCACTCCTTGTAGGAACTTCTCTCACTCAGGAAGAGAAACAATTGAAACTCATTGTCTCTCTCTCTTAGTCTTGAAACATTCAACACAGTATTAAAGAAAATACATAACAGAGAGATTAAAACAACTGTAAGCATATCATTCACCATGTATAAACAAAAAACATCATAACACCATGAAATCTGATTCAAAGCTTCATATATTAATTCAAAGCTCTTGTACATGGACTTCTCCCTTTTTTTTTTTTACTCTCTGTTACAGCTCTCCTCTTCTTTTCTATGCTAATGGTACAATACTACAATGATACAATGGTGAGGGTGTCTATATCCGTTTTCCCTCCTACTCTCTAAAATGTCTAATCTATTAATTCAAACCTACCTACTTTCATTAACTGGTCTTAAATGCCTTTTTCATTGATAGATGAGAGAAAATCGCTCACGATTTGTTTACAATATGCAAGTACGCTTCCATTTTTTTTTTTTTTTGTATCTGGAAGAATCAGCAACTGGTTGGGCACGTGCTTGCGTTACACGTGGCCGTGTTATCCAACCGCTACCACTATAACCTCCAGGTGTGCCCACGATGCCCCTTACGCGGCACACAAGGTAAGTCGGGGGGAATTGAAATCGAAACCTCATGGAACTTCATTTTCACGGCACTTGCCAATTGAGATGCCCCCCCAGGGGCCAAGTACGCTTCCCTTTAACCATTACATTAATGCTTCAAAAACATTTCAAAAACGTGCACTGGAGGTCTTCCAACTATCTTCCACCTTTTGTGTTGCTTGCTTGGTTGGTTGCTTACGATGCTCCTGCATCATCAGGATAGGGTTGGATATGGCAAGGTATGGTTATAGAAAGGTTATGTGCCACACAAATACCCAATGGTATTCCTACTTTAAATAAAACTTGGACTGCAACCTTTTTGCTAACACTAATAAACACTACAAAATTGTATTCTTGGTGTAGTGTTCAGGTCGAAAAGGAAGGCATCTAAGTAATTGTGAAGACAATGGGAGGTGTGTGGAGATGTGTCAAGACATTGGCCAGATTTCCAATTTATGAATGGCGAGATGCATGACTTAGATAAAGCTCATTCTAAAAATCAATGCAAGGTTGCATTGAATAAATAGGCATTGAGAGTTGCACTCATGCCTGGTAAGTGGAAGAGTTGCACTCATACATGATGGAATTGTATACTTAAATGCATTTTGCTGAATGCATTTTGTGAGTGCATGTATATATGTTTTTACATGGAGATAATTATACTAATGGTTGACATGTTTCTAACTCATGAAGTTGAGAACATTTCAAGAAATGATAAACATTGCAATAGGAAAGTTGCAAGTGAGGTGGTCACAGGAATAGTGACTATAGAAAATTTTTATTCAGAAAATTGAAGAAGTAAACTTGTTGTTGCTAATTATGAACATGCATATGCATAGAATGATGAGTCATTCTATTTGGTTAATTTTTTTGGTAATTGTGATTGAATTGCTAGTTGTAGACAATTCTAAAATCATGGCATAAGGTGTTATAGATGTTGAATTAGGATATACAGAAAATGATGGCAATTTGTTGGTTGTATGCAATATAAATAGAATTTCATATTTGGGAAAAGTCGAACTCCTTATGAAATTAATTTGATTTATAAAATGGAATTTTTATAATTCTCTCTCATGATAATTGCATATGTATGATGCAGATGAGATGATAATGATTAAAGTGGGAACTCCTAGAGCCACGGTGCTCTGAGACTTCATGTCCGCCCTGTGCTGAATCCCTAGAAGGGAAGTTGAGCAGTCGATGAAATGTTGGACAATGAAGGTGCATACTACCTTGGGTTGTACAGGCATGTGGGGAAGAGAGACCGTTGGTTGGAGTCATGTTGAGTTTGGTACCTTGGCCTAGACTATGTTGATATTGATTGTGGGTCGTGTTTATCTTGGGAAGCCATTGTCTTGATGGAGTCATATCCCATGCTTGGAAATGGTATGCTGCTGAGAGCTTATCAGCAGTGAGATATAAGGCTGGGTGAAACACCATGAATCTTCAGCCAGCTACTGCTTCAATGAAGTATAATTGAAGCATATAATAACGAAAAATTAGCTGAATTATTTCCTGAAGTAGCTTTCTGAAATAGAGCAATTGACTTCCAGTTGTAGTATGAGTATGAGAATGGGTGCTGGAAAGTAGAGCACCAGATGGATAACAAGCTTTCAATAGCTAAAGATTGGAAATTTTAGAGAATTGGAATGGTACATGGTATATAATGCATTGAGGATAGTGCATAAATAAGGGGAGGGGATTGTAATATCCCCAGGATGAACCAATTGTAAATATAATAATGTTTTGAAGCTGGTGAGATTTTTTGATATCATTTTTGTATGCACATTTCATGGCCACGCATGTACTGCACAGTAAAATGAGGAAGTGTGGACATTCTAGGATACCGTGTGCAACATCTTAAGTGCGTGCGATGTTGAGGCCATGGAGCCTTTATATATATGTTGTGTTTTATAGGCTTTTGAGCCAGTTATTATAAGCTAGGATGGTTATGTTTTGAATTAAGGCCAGAGAGCCTAGATGCTAAAGGCCAGTGCGCCTATTTTTGTACATGTCTCATATTTAATATAAAATACATTGTTGTGCATAGACCGACCATGATAAAAGAGATGGGGGACTAAAATCCACTAGTTAGGGAAAGGGATAGGATAAGTTAAGGAAATGGGCTAACCTAGAGAGCTTGAGCCAAAAAGGAATATTATATTAATATTTCTTAAAATCATAAAGTATGGATAATTATTTTATCATAAGTTCTAAAGTTGGGGACAAGTGGGCCAAAGTAGCTCCCCACATGACAAGTGTCAAGTTGGGGACATGAATAAATATTTTTGGGACTTACCTCATTTTGACATATCCCCCATCATTTGAACCATCATCTTTTCGAGGATTCCTTCCATCATTTAGCCATGGTGCCATGACAATTTTCATTTATGTAGTCATTTATCCTCCATACTTCTTGTCACTATACCATAACTTGTATTCATGGCCATATAGGTTTCTATAGCTGGTTAGCTGGGTAGCGGAACTGAAGAAGCAATTGTCAGGTCCGTGGGATATTGAAGAGGTGGGTTGTCAGGCCCGTGAGAAATTTCTCTCTAGGTGAGAGAATTGTTGGGAGTTAACTTCCTAAAGGAATAAACTACAGCTACAGGGCTCTGAGACTTCCTTTCTGGCCTGTTGCTGAAGCCTTGGAAGGGAAGTGGGGCAACCGAGGGACTGTTGAGAAGAGAAGGGGAACACTTCCTTGGGTGGGACATGCATGTGGGGAATGTTTGAGTAGGCACCTATGATGGAGTCTTTCCTATTTTCCATGAGCCATTATCTTGGTTAGGAACCCTTTACCCGGGTGGAGTTTAGTCCTAGCTCGAGGGTGACTCACTATTGAGAGTGATGAACAGTGTGGTCTAAGGCTAGTAGGTTCGTGGAAGTTGTGCACATAGTTGGTGATACTCTTACCAAGATAAGTGTCAACTGTGTGATAAATTTACATGTTCCATTATTATTTCCGTGCTTAGTTTTATGGATTTATCGTGTGTATGATTTATAATTGTATTTATATTTTATGGGTATTTCTTGTATATTTTGCATGTATGCATTTACTATTATTTCAGTATGAATCCGTGCATTTATAGATGTATTTGTATGCTTACGTCTTATATATAATGCTTCTGCAAGAGTTTTGCGTGTATATATTTTAATTGTATGCAGTTAGAAATTTTTATGTGGCATAGTTATGATTAGATGTTGGGTATGTTACAGTATGTTCCGCAGAGAGAACATAAGTGTTCTCTGGCGTAGAGTGGCTCGAAATGCATGGTTGGTGACATTACAAAATGGTTTCATATTTAAGTAAAGTGTTTGGGTAGTGGCATGGCCCGACCTGTTGGTGGTCGGGGATGTTACATGTACTGTGCACTGCTCCTGGTACCTCTTCATCCTTTCTACTACTGTGAGAAGATTCATATGCGCTTGTAATGAAAATGCTTTTTGTTGCACCTCATATAACTGAACCTATACCATGTATAACTCTATATCCTCAATGAGGCATTCATATGTCTGGGCACTTCTGTCACTCAACTGTTTACATGGCAAGGCAAGGGATTTTATACTCTCTACTGTATTTTTGGCAGACTCCTCCCTCTAGTCGCACACCTCCTATGTGGTGCTCGAAACTGTTTAGGCCTCTAGTTCAACTATCTTATCCTAAAAATGTTGGAGGGTCTCTATGAACTTCACTAAAATTGAGCTTCGATAGGCTCTTTCTTCTTCTGTGCCAATCATGGCACAGAGAGACATGCTTTACTTACTAGTTCTTGGACCACGAACTGCTCTGCGAGAAACTGCTCTTTTTCCTTCTGTATCTGGGCTTCGCCAACTCTCTTTAACCGAGCTTTTGCTTCATCAACAAGCCTTCTTAGCTGGGCTTCTCTTTCAAAATTCATTTCTCTCTGTCCCCTTCAATATGCCTTCAAACCTGCCTCCAATACTTTGACCTATTTTATAGGTACTCCTTTAAGGTTAACCTCAACATCCAAGTTGGGGCTAGCCTGTAATTCTACGAGGGTGGGAAACTTGATGATACAGGGGTGGGAAAATTGATGCTCTACTAGGGGAAGGTGATCCAAATACCTGGTTCACCCTACAGAGTTGGTTCATCCTCCAAGTCTGTGGTCTATGATGAGGAAGGTGTAGATGACGCGATAGATACTGTGCGGACCAGGCAAACAATGTGTTGCACTTACTTCAACTCTCTCTCAATCCTTTCATACAAATCCACCTGTTTCTCTTCGTATCTCTAAAATATGTCTTTATAGGAATCCTCTATAGCTCCATGGACCAGACTAATGTCATTGTCAATGAGAGTGGTTTCCAACTGTGGCTTATTAGAACACATTTTCTTCCTTGCCGAAGGTTTCTTTGGAGTAACTTTCCTCTTTTGTAGTGTCACTATCCCAATAGGGGGATATTCAGGTGGTGTAGCTTCACCTCATTCTTTCTCTTATTCTCCTTCATATCCTCCTCCCTATCCTTTGCTTCATCTTCTCCTCCTCCTGGCGAGCCAGACCCGTTATCTCCAAAGGTTTTCTTTTCGTCCTCTTCGTCACTCTCTATGTCCTAGACTTCAACCTGTTTTTTCTTCTTCTTCATCCCACTAGATTGTCCGACATGTTAAAATCATGTAACTATCAAGATTCCTATAGTGTCAGTGTTAGATAACTCTACATTGACAACAGGTACAATAAATTCTTTTGGCCATTCCTTTGTAATATGTTCCATATCTTTATCTGTAAGATTATAGTATGACTGCAAGCTTTCCTGATGCTCATCTCTTCACGTGGTGATGTAAATGAAGTGGGGATCAACACAGAACTTCACTATGGGATGGTAATGATGTAGGTTATGCGGTGTCATTCATGGGAATGATTCAATGGCAACTTTCAACTGCTGATAATACATGTGAAACACGACATTAGATTGCCACTACTTCATCATGTCATTGGTATACCATAGGGTGGAAAAATGAGCGGCGAGGGGTTCTGTAGGTTCAATATCTGGGAGAGAATCTCCTTTAGGCATATTCTAAGCCATAAATGTGACCAGGATGATCAACCAACTGTAGTGAAACTCATATCCAAAGTCTCGGGCTTCACGACAATCTTTTTGTAGCTCATTGATGAGGTAGTTCTCTTAGTTCATCTACATTCCCTCCACACAATTTCCTGTAAGGTCCACCAGGAACTTGGTGACCTATGTGGGGTGGTTCTTCATCACTAGATTTCCAACCAAGAGTTGAAAAGCAAGGTGCACTCTGCCATCCTTTATGGAGGCTACCTTGTAACCTCGCTTCCCCTTTTCTACCTCTCCATAGGCTTCTTTGATGGACTATGCTAAAGAATGGTACGAGGTCTTCCCTGGATAGAACTGTTGTGGGTTAGGACCCTTCAAGATTAAACCTATGATCTGGTGGATTAACGTCGTATCCACAGTAATTCTTCTATTGAGCCATAGAAATATTCCATGATAGCAAGATAGAAGGAGTTTAATGCAAGCATCAACCTCTTGGTGGCGGCCAAAATGGGGAATATTCATTATGTTCAATACAGTTGACTGCACCAACCTCTTAATCCATGGCTGTGAGACGAGTCAAGGTTTATTTCCACTTGTCTTCATTAAATAACGGTGAAGAGCTAGCATGGAGTAGTTCTTCTTGTCTCCTAAGTTGAATTCGTTGTGCTTCAACAGAGGGATCGTTCCTAACTGACTTCCTACTATGCGAATTCCTTTCAGAATGTACACAGTAAACACAAAGTACTCAAAATCACGATGGATACTGTCACGGTTAACAACACTGGCCAGAGGCAAAATATATTCAGGCAAGATTGATGGGATCTACTTCACATTAGCCAGATCACCGCAGTGCTTACTTCTCTATTCAGTTACGGTGTCCATGCGGGTGGAATGACATTCGGTCAAAGGGGAAGTCGCCAGTCCCCTAGTCGATGATACTTGAATACCTTCAGATATAGGTATGTCGACCATGAGTTTCCTAAAAACTTCCTTGACAAACTTCTCCAAATTGTTGGGTTCACCTGACATTCTAGCTTTTAATTGACATCGAGTAGACAAATAGACATGCAGGGTATACTTTCAGATAACGAGAGGTAGCACAGCTTGACACTTGGACAATTCTCAACTTATCTCAGTCAGTCACGGGTAGAAAAAGGTGGTCCCAGCACCAACATCGATGAGTTAAATAAGCGAGGCAACATGATGGATCTTCCAATGGACATGAACTAGAGTTAACTACTTCTATTAATGTAAATCTAGCCATTATGGCATGGTCTCAACATCCAAAAGTGGTCCATAAACCCATAAATGTGTTTACTAACTGTTCCAGAGCATCATTCTAATGATTAGGGCACCTCCAATAGTTATATAAATTCGCCAGGGTGAAGCCCAAATCTGCACAGATCTGTTGTTCTAGTGAGATGCAAATCTTGTGAACCTACCTCCTATGAGGTTCCAATATGTGAAGTCTTCCATCTGGTATCTTTAACTTCTTGTATATTTTCCAACTTAGCCTTCTTTTTATTGATCTTCATTTCCTTCTTTCCTATTATTTGAGTCTCTTTAACTGTTTCTAGAATCCTCTTCTCATTTTTATTTTTATCTTCCCCCAACGTGGTGGCTTCACACTTTTGAGGTACCCTCAAAGGTTCTGAAGTTAATATCCCTTTTCTTAACACTTCCCGAGTGGACACACTTCTCTCTTGGATAGATAGGTCCTTTGAGACTTATTTCATTCTTTCAACCTTGATAGCTACTTATTTTTCTTTATGTCCCTCCTATGTTGTTACTTTGCTCTGTTTCTTCGACTTATCCTCTCGTTCTTCTATTAGTCAGTCTATTTTCCTAGCTATGAAATCCCTTAATTCTTTTTATTATTATTTTTTTTT
Organism: Picea mariana; assembly: GCA_032191745.1. Classification (NCBI taxonomy): domain Eukaryota; kingdom Viridiplantae; phylum Streptophyta; class Pinopsida; order Pinales; family Pinaceae; genus Picea; species Picea mariana. The sequence goes on from JASDQU010104983.1 coordinate 272,028, forward strand.
CCTGTAGCTTCTTCTTCTTCTTTCCTTCTGATATGATCCTTTTCAATCCAAATATTACCTAACAATAGTGGAAAAGGGGCATTTTCCTCAAGAATCCTAATGACTTCAAATTCTTCTTCAGTTGATGTTCCATGAACAATAATAGGTACAATAGTTACTCTTCCACATAAATTTATCATCTTGCACTTAAACAATCCTATCCTTCCTAAAGAAGGTACCAAATTATGATTTCCTGAAACTTCCCAGGTTTCTTCTGTCATAATATGCACTCGTGTTTCTTCATCCAAGACTATACAGTCAATGTCAAAGTCTTTTATTCTTGCAGTTATGCGATGTTTTTCTTTCATGCTTTCTGGTAAATTGACATTTTTATGAGCATACATCATTTCTTTCAACTGTAATAACATATTCTGAACTTCCTCTAACCTTTTCTCTTTATGAATTTCTAACATTCCCTTAGTCTCTTGACTCTTTTCATAATTTTCTTGTCTTAAGTCCCTCCCTTTAACTTTAACAATAATCCTTGGACAATCCTCAACCTCATGACCAAAAAATTTACAACAAAGACAAATAGGGCCTACCCCAGGGCATTCCTTAGCAATATGTCTCAACCTTATGCAATTATAACACAAAGTCAATCCCCTTTTTCTCTTAAATGTTCCCCAATATTTTCTGTACTGTGCACTTCCCCTAGGATCATAGTGTTGGACCTGCAATCTACAAAAAATCTTTCTAGGTTCCTTCATCCACTTATCAGTCCAAAGACTCTTTCGACACATAGGGATAACATATATTTTTTCATTTTCATTAAATTTACTCAAATCAACTCTTTCTTTCAACTGCGCCCTAGCCTTCAGACTAGGACATAATCTATTAAACATACTTAAATTCATGGTTTGAAAAACAAGATTTTTCACTTATCTTTTCTTACCAAAGTACATAGATTACCTCTTTTAGAATCTTACCTCTATTCTTCAGAACAAATTACTTTCATGGCACAAATATTCACAATTTAAGTAGAGTATTGCGCACTTCAGAAGCATATATACGCACAAAGATTATCTTTTTATTTACTTCAGTTCCCAACAATCACAGTTTCAGGTCCTGGAAACTAAACCATTTGTTGGCACCGGGGAATACCTAGGGTTCAACGCTCAACAACGCACCAACAAAACCTCAACTACCGACCCTTTTAGAAAGACCTGTGAAGCATGCGAAGTCTCACCCAAGGTAGAAGCAGGGAGGGTTACAGGGCAAAAGTGCCTGTAACCAGGTTGCGACACAATTCTCTGATAAAAGCACTCCGCATAATAATCTATTAATGCTTAGGAAGTGAACATGCATTATTTTATTAACCTCATTAAGATCGCAAAGCATAATTAGAGACATATAAGCACAGTAACAATAAGTGATTATGCACCCTAATAACTTAGCACCTAGCACTATGAGTTAGATCTATCATTCATTTACCCTTAATCATAAGTAAAATACTTAATAAACAAAGTATATATTCATTACACATCATAATCAAAGAACTATGAAAATGCATAATAGAAAAGACATTGCACAAAGAAAATCATGTGACACCAGATATATGTGGTTAACCTCAGGGTGGGGATGCATCCACAAACTGCTTCGCCTCTTTATTATTTGCCAAACTCTTACATCCAGTCACTCCTATGCACTAAGACACGGAGTCGAACTTTTCACAAGACAGGATATATGCGCACTAAGCACTAGATCCTCCTTATTTACCTTCCAAAAATAGGTCACATGCACAGAGACACAATCTATTATCACATCACTTAGCACCTTCTACAAAATCATAGTCGAGCACAAAGCCTCGACCACATACATTCCTTCGCACAAAGCTATTGTTTCATACATAACTACTTTTTCTTACTTCTACAATACATTCTTCTTTATTTATACTTTACAAACCATTACAATAGGGCCTAAACATAGGGAAAACTGATGGACCAACATCCCATAAACCCATTACAAAACCCTAGGGGACCCCTTATCAGGTCCACCTAACCCTCAAAATAGGTGATATCCACGATCTTAGCTCCTCTTGGGCGCTCCTACTTCTACCAATGTGTTGATGTCGTAGAAGTGGTCCAAAACTAACTAAAGTTTCTCCAAAACTTGTTTGAGGGCCAACAATTACCATTCTACAGATCTGGTTCCTACAGTATAAGAACTTGCACCCCAAGAGAATTATTTATCCCACATATCAAGTTTGACTAGGTCAACCTTAATCACACCTTTTAATACAATAAAAGTATAAAGAATATGACTCTAGCCATAGTTACAATTAGTAATAACTGACACAGACACCCCCCTCTCTCCCTTCTCTCCTCGGAGGGGGATGCTTGACGTCCCGGTCTAGGATCATTCAAACACCTGAGTTAGATCGACTCTTCAGTCCCTTGCTGGAACCCAATGCAAAATTATCACAAGTCCCCTTTTTCTCCAAAGTGCGAGTCCTACCAAACCCTGCGACTCTATTCTTGGGCCTTTGAAGAAATTTGATGGCAAAACTAACTCTCTGTGCTAGGCCCTTTTCATCATAATCCCTCGAGCTATGTCCTGAGGCTAAACCATGAAAGGTGCTTTAGCTTTGAGACTTCATCCTATTCACAAAATCCAAGTCTTATGTTCCCGAAATCTGAATCAGAGAACTTCAATGATGTGAGGATCCACGGTCCCCATCACTCCCTTAGATCCACGACTTGGGTATATTCAGACTATGGCCTTTGGGAGTCTCTCACTTGTCCTCCTCTGAAATGTGTGGATCACCTCCACGTGTCCCCTAGAGATCCAACAATCTGGATTCACACAGCTCTTCACGACTTCGTGAAGATTTCTATTTTTTCTTGGCAAACCTTCTGGAGCTCTAACTACCAAATATTCCAATCTTATGCCACCTGTCTCCTCCTGACGATGGATGATTCTACCCACCTTCAGGACCTCGGTAAGTCCTCACTCCTTGTGCACACTTAGCACTTTTCTTCCTGAGACTTATACTTCTCTCGGCCTCAACTGCACTCCTTGCAGGAATTATGCGCGTTACAACGCTGCGTCTTCTGATCTCTTACTCATATTCAAACCTCGAAGGTTCTCTCTCTTCTATGTCCTTCTACGGACTCTTCTGGTTCCCTCTTGGTAACTTGATGCTATTCCTCCTGAGCTTGTGAGATGAACTCACTTTACCTTTGACTCACTCCTTGCACTCAATTAAGCCTTCAGACGACTTCTTCCTGAAATTGTTTCAAGTTTACTAAGGCAACTCCTTTTCCCCTGCTCAATGCACACTTGCAGAGCCTTCCTTTCCTTAGAGTATTCAACAACCCCGGGGTTTCCTCAATATCTCCAACACTCCAAAATGTGTCGGTCCTGTGAACACTCGCGCCTACTCAATGCTCTCATGGCAGAGTCTTACATATTCTTTAGTAGCTCTGTGCTACGCTTCCTCCTATGTAGAATTTCTTCCAAGTTATTCAAAAACCTTGAAGTTCTCCCTTGAGTCCGTGACCTATTCTGGGGTTCCCACCTGGCACGTTCTCCTCTGACTCGAAAGAGTTTAGATATACTCTTTGTGTCGGTTCACAGAGTTTCAACTCTTTGTCATGCACTCCTTGCACTTATCCTAAAGAACCAGAACTAATTCAACAACCTCACAGATAGAGGATTATATCTCTATCTCTACAGATGAATTCTAACATAGATCTACAACATAAAAACACATGAATTCCATTCAAATCTAAACATCCATTACATGGAAAATGAAAAACAAGAAAATTTGTTCTTTTATATTAATGATGGAATGTCAATTACAATCTGTGAGTCCAGACTGCAATTGAGTCTCGACTCTCAACAACCTCTAACAACCTCTGTTGGGTAACAATACAAAGATTTATACAACAGAGGCTCGACGAGCTTCCCTCCAAGCTAAGCTACTAGTGTCTAATCACCATTCAAAATTCCTGACTAATGAGGCAGATTACAATGATGGAAATCTGATCCGAATCAGATGTAGATACCTCCTACCATCAACCACTTAATGGAGAACTCATCTATAGCTTGTGTGAAGGCACAACTTGACTCTTCCATCCTGACAACATTAATTTCCTTAATCACAAGTTAGATCTCAAAGGCAAAATGAGAGGGTGACATCTGTCACTTCCTTGAATGCGCACCAACGTGCTAACTAGCTGGTGTGTGCTGAGGTGGAGCAATGCTCCTGCATCAATAACGAATACATGAGCCATGTCCAGATGTAGAGATAATAGTGTAATAAATCCAATAGTGTTAGACTACCCCTTATGTTAGACTACCCCACTATTAGGGAATTCATGAGCTACGAATAATCATTTGATGGGTGACCATATGAATATGAAGGATTTTTCCTTAACATATTGACATCAACCTTAGAATACAACATCCTTCTCAACCATGACTACATACATGCTATTCATGTCATCATCTCTATCATTGTTTGGTGATGCATTCCCCCATGAGGCCTACATCATCACTATTGACCAACTCACATTAGGTAAACACTACCGAGGTTCCTCTTTGTCTTATTATTCTAATTGACCATATTCACCTCTAAATAAGTTAATAGGTGAATTCTATGTCAAAAACATCTACACTAAGCAACTTCTATCACTAGCCTTTCCTTCACCAACACCTTCCCTAGTGATAAATGATATAAATTGGATCCATGAAAAATATTGGTTATCGGTTCAGATGTTGTAAGGCTCAATACATGAATAATTCTAGAAGTATAAGAAAGGATCATGACTATTGACAATGTAGGATATGGGGTTGATAGCATGAATGGCCCCATGCTATCCCAGCTGGTTTCATACAAGTTTGGAACTCTTGAAACCCACAAACAAACAAGCATGTAAAATTTAAATCCAAACTTGAACAATTCAATCTCTTAAATTTCATGTTTACTAATGCCTTCAAATTTCTAGGATGATATCCATGGAGCCACAAATTAATGCAGAAATTGGATGTCAAGGCCAATAGAACCAATAGAACCAAGGAGTATTGAATCAATATATACCAAGACTAAGAGAAGCTGAAATTGTCATTAAGTGTATAATAAAATTACATTCATAGATATATAGAAGCCATAGAAATAGCCTTGTATATATTATCAGATGAAAAAGTACCCATAATGTCAATGCATTATATGCATCATTACACGTTCAACTATATAATATACATCTAACTGTGTTATAAAATTCTTACACATCATCAATTTCTTTTAGTCTTGTTTTGTGTTTTCAAGTTCTTAAGTAATTCATCCATCTCCATGTCTTCATTTACTGGGTGCTCTTCAACAACCGAGGTTTCTTCAGTACTTTCATGCTGAGCATGCCTGGTCTCATACCCATGACATTGAGCCTATTGTGAGGGGCAATCACCTACAAAAAAAAAACATTAAATTTATATAGCCAATTTTTAAATATCATTGAAGTAGTTCATTAATATTAAAAAAAAATCTGCAATGTAATTATTTACCTGGTCCACTAGTCAGCATTGTTGGAATGGCTACCCTATTCACCTGATCTTCAGGTTGAGGGGGATCAGCTATGACATTATCTACCATTGAAATGACAAAATTTATAAGTACAAAATTATAAAGTGTATGATTAATATACAACCATTTTACCATCGTGGGCCTCAGTCACAGGAACATCTTGGGGATGCACCCCATTGGGACAGGGCTGCACCCCACTGGGATGGGGCTACTGGGGAGAACCATGAGCTTCTGGCTGCACTGCACTATCAACGATCTATTTTCTAGTACTAATGGTTTTGTTGATAGTGTTTCTCCCTTGATTAAAACGAAGTAAGACATTAAATTATGGACAATATCAAACATTTATGTATTTTATAAGTAATGAAAGGTTAATGTGGATTGATTTTTATTTACATTATCCTACAAACTGGATCATGGGGACTACCCCATGCTTTTCCTATAATCAACCATGAATTTATAGCTGTACTTGTAACCACATTGGAGGTATTCCTTCGTGGTTTCAGTTCCAAATTCATCTCCCAGCATTGCATAAGAGTATGTTTTTTTAATGTTTTTGGTTGCAATTACCTGAAATTTGTAAGGTGATACAAATAATATTCTTAAGATGTTTGGGTACTTACGATTCGTGACTGTAACCTTGAGTAGCCACCCTGGCCTAGATTTTGTTGGCCATGTTTGACAATCCTTGCTTTGATTGCCTTCGAAGTGTGAGGAAACCTATCATCAAAATTTTCAAGTATGTTATATATAACCACACTTTTATTTATATCTAAAGAAAATCAAAGCTGGTATTGAAATCAAAATATTGTAATTTACCTTGGGGTACTAGTTTTTTTTTCTCATTATTTTTTCAATATCTTTTCTTTTTCATCATCAATGATCGCCTTCCACTCTAGAATTGAGGGAGGATTATCATACCTAGAATTGATTTCCAAGCTTCGTCTATAAACATCCCGCGTATATTTTAAATATTCGCCCACTATAGAGGTGATCTCTTTTTTATTGAACATGTCTACTCCAAAGAGGCCTTCGAGATAATCCATAAGTTCTTTTTTTAGGTTGGAATTATGGAAATTCCACCTCATGTGTAAGGTTTCCCCAAAAATCAAAAAGGCCTTTCTCTCCAGGTGCCTATAAAAATGGTCGTTTCCTACACACAAAAATATACGATCATTAATTTAAAAATAATAATCTAGATGATTTGTGTATGATATGGATAGCATGAAACAATTAAAATATGAAAAACTACCTGGGAGTCTTATTTGTTTTAATGGAATTCCATTATCGTCGACCCAAAATGTGCATGGAAGGGTCCCCGTGCTTGTCACACGTCTAGATCCAAGAAATAAAACCATGTGAACCACATCATCAACATCATCTTTGTCACCATATATAGAGTTTGACTGATGTGTGGATGTCTCGCAATACGTGCCATGACTCCTATCTAAATTAGGTGTGGAAGATGGAGAAGTAAATAGTACTCTAGCAACTATATGACTGCCCGCATATATAATCTATGGCGTCTCTACAATGCCACTACTACCAGCACCGAGCTGATCAGGCTCCAAAAATCTCTTTATAAAAAATAAAATGTTTTTTCGTGAGATAATGTAAAAGTTAAAGAACAAATTTTCATAATTGAACATATGAGTACATTAGAAAAAAACACTTTAAATTATGGTTATTACCTTATATGTGTTAAGTTGTGACATAAGGAGATTGATCCTTTCTCGGATGTTGGGAGTTTGATATGGATGATCTGATAAGCTAGCAAGTTCTTTGTTCGCTTTAATGATATATTTTTTATTAATACCATCAGATTAGGGGATGAATATAAACCCTCATTTGTGGAATCATGATCAACATGGCCTGCCAACTACATATAATTTCGACAAAAACAATTTTATTTCAATAAAATTATATAAGAAAATAATAATATTCACGTAAAATGAAAGTCAAATTTGATAATCGTTTACATGTTCTACGGATGAACCTTTTCCACGATCATCCTGCCACATTATAATATAATTAGAACCCCAAAATATTTAAAATATTGTTAACTATAACAAAAAAACTGTTTTCCACCCAAATAAAATCATCCTTAATGATCAACCTCCCACATTATTATAAAATTGGGATCGTGAAATATTTAAAACAATGTTAAAGGTAAAAAAAATATAATGCAATAAGTAGAGGTTGCTTAAAGAGGTGTTTCATAAGTACCCATACATTATTAGTTGATGTTTATATTCGATTCAGATGGTAATCCACCAATAAATCTTCCACGGGATATATCGTTTTTATTGCCCACAGGACTACCCGATTGTAACAACTTGTTTCCCCTAGTTTGTAAATATAACTATATTGGCCAAGAAACTATGGAAAACTCAAAGGTGTGAATGTTTGATTTGATTGAGCTTTGTATAAAAGGTCGATGAATGTAAACTCTGTTATTTTAATAGAAAATGGATACGTGTTGCATGAATGCTGGAAAGGGGATGTGCTAAGAGAGACCACGAATGCTATGAAAAGATGGTGGAGGGGACCACGAATGGTTGCGTTAACCTCCACCAAACCAGTATTGTGCTGGATTTAATTTCTTAGGATTAGAACAACCCTCTGACCCATGAATGAATTACAGTCAGGTTGGTAGGTGGGAAGACCTCCTCAAGAGTTAATGAGGGGATGGGGTAGACCACCCATCTGTAAGGCTTCCAGACCTGACCACAGACTGGGAATTCAAGCCACACACAATTTTGTTGGGAAAGGAAAGAAAGGAATGTGTGGGGGTCATAGAGGAAAATCTGTGAAGAGTGCAGAGACGAGAGTGGAAGCTCGAGGATTTGAGAAAGAATTGTGAAAATAGTGTGTTCTAATCGTGGGAAATAGAGACTGAGATGCGAGAAGGAGAGTAACCTTCATCCCTATCTATTTATGAGTTGGCATAAGATATTAAATCAAAAAAACATCGTGGTCTAGCTCAGGGGTGGCTAGTGGTAAATCTATTAGGTCAAAACGATCACCCTTTCCAACAATCACTTCACGTTATCTGGTTTTGATAACATTTTTCATACGCTATGCATTGAATTGGGAATTAATGGTTTCCTACATGTATTTACATATCTATAAATGTTTTTTGTATTGAAATGGTTAAGTTATGTGTATGAGTTGGATTCCTTGAAAACTTATGCTTCTTCTTTTCCTGTATGCTCCAGTTTAACCCTTGAAGGTGTTTCCCCCAAAGAGCTACCTCACAGCTCCAGAATTGGAGCAAGACTCTTGGGGTTTCTACCATCTTAGTAACCTCACGAGTTACACCACCCTGTTTCAGAATTTAAGGTTCTGCGAATTAGGAAGGCGTTTCCTTCAAACCAGTAGCATGAGATACCTTGAACTCGTGCCCACGATTGTAACTAAAACTTGGCTAAGAGTAGAACTCATAGCCCAAAAATTCCTCTAAAGGTCCATGTGACCTGGGTCTAGGAACCCTATGCTAAGACCAAAAGGAGCTAGTTCAAAATGGTTTCAGAGTTTTGGGAGTTTGACGCCTGGACTGAAAAACTTCAAGATAGTCAAAGTACTCGAACTCCCTAGGTAATAAGAGCCATGGATGATTTAGGAACCTGATTGAGGACCATTCATCGGGAGGGAAAATTACCTCAGTCATTAGATCGACTCAAAGACCCACTGGAGTTAACGAATCAAACACCAACCACTCGATTAGATCAATGGTTGGGAATCATTGCAGAGAACAAAGGTGAAATTAGTGAACATGCTAGTTCACGACCTAGAATCAACCAACGTCGTTGATCTCATTGGGGATGGGAGATCAATGAACATGAATAGACAGATTCAGAGGAGCACTTCCTAGAGTTCAGAAATTGGGCCCCACAATTGCTGTGAACCATCGATCTGTGAACAAAGATCGATGGAGGGGAATCATTGCTAAGCGCGAGGGTGAAATTAGTGGATGTGCTAGTTCACAGCCCAGAATTCACCAATGTCATTGATCTTGTTAGGGTGGAATATCAAAGACCATTATTAGACCTAATTGGGTGAGTACTTTTCATATTGTGGAGAAAAAGATCTTCGATAAAGAGAGAACACCTTGGGGCCCCACAATCACTTTGAACTGTCGATCGGTGAAAAAATCAGTATTGGCTAGATCATGATCGTGAAAACTTGATGGGGGTTGAAGGATGATCAGACCAAAGTGGCGAGGGCACATGTCACCCCCAACCCAACTATGTGTCAGCCCCTTGTAGCCGAAGTGATTTGTAACCGTCGATCTGTGGGAGACATGCATCGATAGAACATTGAATTCGTGTGAAAGAACTCCAGGAGAAAGTAGGTGTGGAGAGGTTGAAAATCATGAAGCCTGAAGATCTAAAGTGAATTGTAGTCTTCGATCCATGGGAGACACACGTCAACAGATCATTGAATTCGGGTGAAAGCTCTTCGGGAGAAAACAAGTGTGAAGAGGTTGAAACTCCCGAAGCCTGAATAACTGAAGTGATTCATAGTCATCGATCTATGAGAGACACGCATTAACATATCGCGTACTTCAGAATCAAGGAGAAGGCAATGCAGAGTAGAGGATCACCCGGAGTGGATCCCCACTGTCGAATGAGAAGGACGCGTTTCGCACGATCCTTGACTCCAGAAGAAAGTATTTCGAGAGAAAAGATTGTTGGAACGTTCAAGACTCCCGAACGCCAAAGTCACAAAGTAAATGAAGACCGTTGATCGGGAAAGACACATGGTGCATGATCCTTAACATTGGAAGAAAACACTCCAGGATAAAAGGCTGCAGAAATGTTCGAAGCTCCCGAATGCCGAAGTCCCGAAATAAACCTGAGACATTGATTTAAAATGGACGCATAGCACTTGATCTGGAAGTTCAGGTATGGAGTATTTTGGGAGAAAAGGTTGTGTGAGTATCTAAGACTCCCGAACGCTAAAGTCCCAAAGTGAATCAAGACCATCAAAATCCTCGAGGATACATGGTGTTGGATTGTGAAATTCATATATTTTCCATTCTAGAGGATTTGCGCGATGGTTGTCTTAACGCTTGTTGTTTTGGCATATGGTCATAGCCCACGACCATATGCAAGTATAGAGAGATGGAAGAACTCGAAGACTTGGGAGAGGATATCTTCTAGCTTTGAGATCGGTTTAGAGCATTTTGACCATGGCTGGAAAGATCTCGAAGAGAAGAATAGAACAGGGACCCCTAATGAGGGTATTGTTATTCTTGAGAAAGAACAAAATTTTATGCCCCTCCATGGGTGTGTGACAAATTGGTATTAAAGCATGGTTACAACACTTGGCCTGCTTGGGCTCAGGGATGAGTCATTTAAAATTCATGTTTAAAGTAGATTTTAACGGTGACACCTTATATTACTACTTCCCTAAAGAGTCTAGTTAAACTTTTATTTAAAAATTTCTACTATGTATGTGTATTTAAAAAACAAAAACAAAAAAATTGAATTGTATGTTGTTCATAAAATAATAGATTGTTGACTAAAAATAAGTTTTTTGTCAGCACTCCATTAGCTAGTGAATCACGGTAAATCACAAGCATAAAGGATGGTGACACACCATGAAGTGGGGAGGGCTCGCACAATAGTGACGAAGAGTTTGATGAGAGGAGGGTGGTGGAGACCCCTTTGGATCTAGAAGAAACTGTAAGGAGACTTATGGTCGAACTACAAAGTTGCAAGGATGAAAATGAGAGGTTTATAAAGGAGAAAGAGAAACAAATGGAAATCAATGCATTCTTGTTGCAGATCTTGTCCGATATACAGAGGTAGTTGCAACATGGACCTGCAACCAGCCATGTGGACTGACGTCATACAGAGAGAAGTCAAAGTCCACCTAAAATATGAAAAAGAGGTCCCATAACTGTCCACACAGGGGGAATTATCTTGAGAAAGGCCCAACCTAGAGGCATGGGATGCTCATTGGGAGAGTCCTCTGGAAAGGGAACAAAAAACTTTGAGGGGTTGTCTAATAGAAAAACTAGCTCACATTCTCAGAAGAAATTAAAGAGGTGAAATAATTCCAAAAGTCACGACCCTGAAGAGTTCAAGAAATCCAAACCACCCTCTTTCGATGGAGAGATTGATAAGGGGTAAGAGGCATAAGCTTGGCTTCTTGGTTTAAAGAAGTACTTCAGATTTCATGACTATTCTAAAAACTTGAAGGCTCAAATAGCCATCTTCAACCTGAATGGAAAGGCTTCCATTTGGTGGGAAGATCTTAAGAATGTGAAAGGAATCCATGAAAAGGAATTATCATGGAAACAATTTGAGAAACACTTCAAGAAGAAGTATTTTTCAAACAAATACTCCGACGAGAAGACTAAGGAGTTCTATGAACTCAAGCTAGGAATATATCAATAAATTCCTTGAGCTGCTGAGGTATGGCTGCTACATAAAATATGAAAAGGTAAAATTCCAACGATTTATTAGTGGGTTACCTCAGACCTATTGGAACAAGATTGAGTTAGACGAGACAAATACCTTAGAATACACTATCTAGAAGGCAAGGTATTGTTATGAATAGTTCGAGCGTTAGACAGAACCTTGCAAGGATTGGAAGAAGAAGAGTAGTTCGGGGTTCAAGAAGAAGGGATTTAAATCCTCAAGGTTTAATAAATATAGGAAGGATTCAAAGATGATCCTTCCTACCCAAAGTGTGTACCAACAGAATTTACCCTCCCAGAGTGGAAATAAACCTTTTGGATCAGCCCCAGGAAAGACTGATAACCTAAAGAAGGAACCCTTGAAATGTTGGGGCTGCGGAGAATAACATCTGCTGAGGGATTTCCCACGCTGGAAATAGAACAGTAGGAGAATTTACAACATCCAAGAATATACCACAGTCAATGATGTGGCTAGGAGCATGCCACGGATTTATGTGGCTTTGGATAATAAACAAGCCGACCAACAAGCTTCAGTGGTGGAGATGGGAGGTATGATCGTCAACTGTCTAGTTTCTATTTTAATTAACCCTGGTTCTAATTTGAGTTATGTGGCCCCTCAGACTGTTGATAAGTGTAAACTACAACCAGTTAGACATGTTAAGAGATGGTTGGTACACCTAGTCACTGGAATCAAGAGAAAATTAGTAGAGTTCATACCAACTCGCCAATTCATCATGGATGGATTGCCCACCTAAGTGACCCTTAACATACTTCCCCTAGGAGTTTATGACTTGTTGATTGTCATGGATTGGTTGGTTTCTTATAAAACTAAGTTGGTTTGTTACCATAAGATTTTAGAATGTGTAAATGAAGAAGGGTGAAAGATGACCCTCCAAGGGATTCAAAATCTTGTCTCAGTGAGACAAATATCATCCCTTCAAATGAAAAAGTATTGCAGAAACGGGTGTCCTCTATATGAAATACAAGTGTTAGAATCTGTTGAGGATGACAAACCAAACCTAGAGGAGCACCCTATATTAAAAGAGTATAGAGACGTGTTTCCAGGAGAAGTATCGGGTCTACCTCAGAGAAGAGACATTGACTTCTTGATAGAACTTGCACCAAAAGCGGTGCCAGTATCTAGGACACCCTATAGGATGAGTACACAAGAGCTAGTTCAGATCAAGCTACTACTAAAGGAAATGATGGAAAAAGGATAAATCTGAACCAGTGTGTCTCTATCGGGAGCACTAGCCCTGTTTGTGAAAAATAAAGATGGCATGCTCCGATTGTGCATAGATTATAGACAACCATAAAGAACAAGTACCCCTTACCAAGAATTGATGACTTGTTCGACCAATTAGGGGGTGCTTTCATTTTCTCAAAGATTGAATTGAGGTCTGTATACAATCAAGTCTGAATCAAGGATGAAGACATCCACAAAATGACCTTTAGGACAAGGTATGGTCACTATGAATTTGTGGTGGTGGAATTTGGACTAACCAATGCCCCCGCTACTTTTATGTGCTTGATGAACAATGTACTCAACAAATTCCTACACAAATTTGTATTGTTTTTCATTGATGATATATTAATCTACTCCAAGAACATAGAATAAAATGAAGAACATCTTATACTTGTAATTCAAGTACTAAGAGAGCATCAACTCTATGCTAAGTTTATCAAGTGTGACATTTTCCAGAAACAAGTCCATTACTTAGGCCATGTCATTTCTAAAGAATACGTGGTAATAGACCCTGACAAGATCAGATATATTATGGAATGGCCTACCCCATAGGATGTATATGATATCAGATCCTTTATGGGCTTAGAAGGATATTATAGAAGGTTCATAAAAGGATTTTCAAGATTGGTTGTCCAATTACCGCACTCCATAAAAAGGGGGTTAAATTCACTTGGGCATCAAAATGTGAAGAAAGATTTTAGGAACTAAAATACCTTCTGATCGATGCACCCATGATGAAGATTGAAAACCATAACAATGAATTCCTCATGTGTACAGATGCCTACAAGGAAGGACTTGGAGGAGTCCTTATGCAAGAGGGACATGTAATTTTCTATGCATATAGGAAATTGAATGAGCATGAAATCAATTATGTAAACCATGATCTAGAGTTGGCTGCCATAGTGCATGCTTTAAAAATGTGGAGGAATTACCTTCTGGGTAGGAGATTTGTACTTATGATAGACCACTGTGGGTTGAGGCACCTATTTGATCAACCAAAAATCAATGCTATAAAAGCCAGGTGGATGGCTCTCCTTAGTGAGTTCAATTTTGAAATCAAACACATAAAAGGGAAGGAAAATAGGGTGGATGATGCCCTTAGCAGAAGTGTGAAAATGATTCACTTGGTAGTAGTAAGCACCTATGAAACAGATTTCGGGGAAAGAATTAGCAATGTACAAGAAACATATGCACTCTTCAAGACCGTGACCCCATACCTAAGGAAAGATACTACCAGGATAAAGTATGAAGAAGATTAGATGCTAGACGAAGGCCTACTGACCTACATGAAAAATTTGTATATTCCGAGATGTGACGACTTGAAGAGGTTCATAATGGATGAACTACACAAGAGACCATATACTAGTCACCCAGTATATCAGAAAATGATCATAGCCACTAGAAAACAATTCTATTGTCCTGGACTAAAAAGGGACATAGCTGAATACCTAGCTAAGTGCCTAGAATGCTAGCAATTTAAGCCAGAACATCGACACCAAACAGGGTTGTTACAAACTCTACCAATTCTAGAATGGAAATGGGAAACCATTTCCATGGATTTCATCATCGGATTACCAAGATCGACTAAGCATAATGATTCCATCATGGTAGTGGTGGAAAAATTTAGCAAGTCTTCTCACTTCGTTCCTGTCAAATCAACTTGCAAGGTGATAGAGATTGCCAACATCTTCATGAAGGAGATATTTAGACTACATGACATGCCTAGGGAGATTGTATTCGACAGAGACACAAAATTCACTTCAAGCTTTTGGAAATCCTTGATGGATGGTGTTGAGACTAAATTGTTGTTTAACAGAGCCTATCATCCCCAAACTGATGGATAGACAAAAATAGTAAACCAAATGTTATAAGACATGTTAAGGATGCATGTAATGCATCGACCTAAGAAGTGGGAAGACTACCTTCCATTGGTAGAATTCACCTACAACAATGATAATCAAGAGTCACTAAAGATGAGTCCTTTTGAATCCTTTTATGGTAGAAAATGAAGAATTCTCATCAGCTGGAGTAATCCAGTGGATATAATTTCAATCGTAGTTGAAATGATGAAAGAAATGGAGCAACAAGTGATTCAAATAAAAAAAATATGAAAACTGCTCAGGATAGATAGAAGAGCTACGCCGACTGAAAGAGAACCCCTAGAGAGTTCAAGACAAGAGACCATGTCCATCTCAGAGTTAGACACAGGAATATTTCCTTGAGAATGGTATCTTGTGCCAAGTTGTCACCTCGATATTGTGGACCCTTTTAAGTCTTATATAGAGTGGGACATGTAGCCTATAGGCTAGCGCTCCCTGCCAAATAAAGGAACATAATGTTTTCCATGTTTCATTATTGAATAAATATGTACATGATTCTAAACATATAATTGATTGGTCTATGATCCAGGTGGAGCTGGAGGGAGAATTCTTCCCAAAACCTCAATGCATACTAGGAAAGAAGGAAACCTTACTCAGGAACTGAACCATTGCACAGGTCAAGGTGTAGTGGAAACACTTTGGCCCAGTTGAGGCTACGTGGGAAATGGAGGATGCCATGAGATAGGCATATCCAATTTTTTTTACTTCTGTATATGCATAGCATGTTGAGAAATAGAACATTGAGGACAATGTTCCTTTAAGGGGGAGGGTATTGTAACACCCTGTTTCCCCCAGTTTGTAAATATAACTATATTGGCCAAGAAACTATGGAAAACTCAAAGGTGTGAATGTTTGATTTGATCAACCTTGTAAAAGGTCGATGAATGTAAACTTTGTTATTTTAATAGAAAATGGATACGTGTTGCATGACTGCTAGAAAGGGGATGTGCTAAGAGAGACCACGATTGCTATGAAAAGATGTTGGAGGGGACTAGGAATGGTTGCGCTCACCTCCACCGAACTAGTACTGTGATGGATTTAATTGATCAAGATCAGAATAACCCTCTGACCCAGGTATGAATTAAAATCAGGTTGGTAGGTGGGAATACCTCCTCAAGAGTTATGAGGGTATGGGGAAGATCGCCCATTTGTAAGGCTTCCAAACGTGACCACGGACTAGGAATTCAGGCTACACACAATATTGTTGGGAAAGGAAAAAAAGGAAAGTGTGAGGGTCAGAGAGGAAAATAAGCGAAGAGTGCAGAGACGAGAGAAGAATCTCAGGGATTCGAGGAAGAATTGTGAAAATAGTGTGTTCTGGTCGCGGTAAATAGAGACTGAGATGGGAGAAGGAGAGTAACCTTCGTCCCTATCTATTTCTGAGTTGGAAGAAGATATTCAATCAAAAAATCATCGTGGTCTAGCTCAGGGGTGGCTAGTGGTAAATCCATTAGTAGCGACTGAGCCTATGGCTGGGTGGAAAAAGACACCCTTTCCAACAGTCGATTCACGTTATCTGGTTCTAATAAGTGTTTTCATACTCTATGCATTGAATTGGGAATTAATGGTTTCCTGCATGTATTTACATATCTATAAATGTTTTCTGTATTGAAATGGTTAAGTTATGTGTATGCATTGCCTTTATTGAGAACTTATGCTGGTTCTTTTACCGTATGATCCAATTTAACCCTCGAAGGTGTTTTCCCCAGAGAGTTACCTCACAACGCTGAAATCAGAGCAAGCCTCTTAGCACTGCTACCATCTCAGTAAACTCACGAGTTACACCACCATGTTTCATAATTTAAGGTTCTGTGAATTAGGAAGGTGTTTCCTTCAAACCAGTAGCATGAGAGACCTTGAACTTGCACCCATGGTCATAACTAAAACCCGGCTAAGAGTAGAACTCATAGCCTAAAAATTCCTCTAAAGGTCAGTGTGAATTGGGTCTAGTAACCTTTCACTAAGCCTGAAAGGAGCTAGTTCAAAATGGTTTTAGAGTTTCAGGAGTTCGATGCCTAAAATATCAAACTTCATGATAGTCAAAGTACTTGAACTCCCTGAGTAACAAGAGCAGTGGATGATTTAGGAACCTGACTGAGGAGATGAATGAGGACTGTTCATTGGGAGGGAAACCTACCCTAGTCATTAGATTGATTCAAAGACCCATTGGAGTTAAGGAATCAAGCACCAGGCACTCGATTAGATCAATGGTTGGGAATCAGTGCGGAGCATGAAGGATAAATTAGCAAACATGCTAGTTCATGGCCCACAATCAACCAATGCCATTGATATCATTGGGAATGGGAGATCAAAAATCACCAATAGAAAGAGTCAGACAAGCACTTCCGAGAGTTCGGAAATTGGGCCCCGCAATCACCGTGAACCATCGATCTATGAATGAAAATCGATGGTGGGGAATCATTGCAGAGCATGAAGGTGAAATTAGCGGACGTGCTAGTTCACGGCATTTAATTCACCAATTTCATTGATCTTGTCGGGGTGGAGTATCAATGACCATGATTAGACTGAGTTAGGAGAGTACTTTTCGAATTGCAGAGACAAAGATCTCCGATAAAGAGAGAAAACCTTTGGGCCCCACAATCACTCTAAACTGTCGATCGATGAACAAATCGGTATTGGCTAGATCATGACCATGAAAACCTGAGGGGGGTTGAAGGACGATCAGATCGAAGCAACGAGGGCACGTGTCGCCCCTGACCTAACTATGTGTCAGCCCCTAGCACATGCATACCTTGCCCACGTGGTTGGTGAAATGACTGGGATTCCGAAGATCCAAAGTGATTTATAACCGTTGATCTGTGTCAGACACGTGTCCACAAAACATTGAATTTGGGTGAAAAAACTATGGGAGAAAGAAGGTGTGGAGAGGTTGAAACTCGTGAAGCCTGAAGAGCCAAAGTGAATTGTAGTCATCGATCCGTGGGAGAAATGCATCGAAAGATCGTTGAGTTCAGGTGAAATCCCTTCTAGAGAAAATGAGTGTGAAGAGGTTGAAACTCCCGAAGCCCAAATAGCCAAAGTGATTCATAGTCGTCGATATGTGAGAGACACAAGTTAACATATCGCGTACTTTGGAAGTGAGGAGAAAGTAACATGGAGTAGAGGATCACCCAGAGTGGATCCCCACCATCAAATAAGAAGGACGTGTGGCGCATGATCCTTAACTCCGGAAGAAAGTATTTTGGGAGAAGATATTGTTGGAACGTTCGAGAATCCAGAAATCCAAAGTCCCTAAGTAAACTAGGACCGTTTATCAAAAAATACGCATGGCGCACGATCCTTAACACCAAAAGAAAACTCTCTAGGAGAAAAGGCTGTAGAAATGTCTAAAGCTCATGAATGCAGAAGTCCCGAAATGAACCTGCGTCATTGATTTAAAATAGACATCGGGCACATGATCTAGAACTCCGGGTGCAGAGTACTTTGGGATAAAAGGTTGTGTGAGAATTTGGGACTACCAAATGCCAAAGTCCCGAAGTGAATTAAGACCTTCGAAATACCCTAGGACACGCGATGTTGGATTGCGAACTTCAGATATTTTCCATTTCAAAGGATTCGCGTAATGGTTGTCTTGGTGCCTTTTGTTTTTGCATCTGGTCATAGCCCATGATCATATGCAAGTATAGAGGGATGGAAGAACCCTAAGACTTGGGAGAGGATATCTTCCATCTTTGAGCTTGGTTCAGAGCATGGAGACCATGGCTTGAAAGATCTGGAAGAGCATAATAGAATAGGGACCCCTAATGAGGGTATTGTTATTGTTGATAAAGAACAAAATATTTACGCCTCTCCATGGGCATGTGACACCAATTCTCTTCGTGTCCCTCATATATGCAATTTGGTTTCTTGTTTTTTTTCCCAATCATGTGTTGTTTATAAAACCTATGATATTGTCGGAAGCTTCAGGCCTTCGATCAATATAGATAGTCTCTCCCTTATTTTTATCCTTGTTTATTAGCTTTATATAATTTGCGACGAGTGCATATCTCCAGATACTTCGCATGTACTAAACTAGCCGCATCCAATAATTATAATTGTAACACGGTCTGACATATTCCATCAATTTAGTTATTGTATTGTATTTCACAATTATTCCATCCATGGAAAATATCCCCAGGCCATGCAGGGAGGATGGTGCAATGTGGTATGTCTTATTGTTGATAATAAATTCAACATATATAGGAGGAAGTTCCTTAGGTACCCATTGTTTCACCAGATGCTTATACCTGAGTGGCACCTCTATTTATCCTATGCTCTCATCATCATAAGAGCATGATCCTCCTTCGACAAGAAAAATTTCCATGCATCTACATAATTTTCTTCTGATTTTTTCACCTTTGGTCCTTGTTTTTATATCATATCTACTAGATTTAGTCGCATTTCCATCTATTTTTCCTAAGATTTCCTCACTCAATGAACAAATATCTGATAGGTACCTGTTTGATTGTACCTTGAGTTGCATGTGCACGTGTTGTTAGTGAGTATTCCATCCTCATCCTAGTTCCAATTTTTTAACTTTTTTTTCTATATTAAAAGTTCTAAGGAAATTTTTTATATCTTTAGTTTTGGATGCACAATTAGAGGGTGCAATTACCAATATTAGTAGGGGTAGTCATGCATGCAGTGGATTCCCATCTTAGTTAAGGGTATGAATCTCTAGGTGGGTGCACCTTAATTTGACTCGCTTATCCATGCAAGCAATATGCACTATGTTTAGATTTCACACTACAAAATAGTGGTAAACCACCTAATGTAATGTGATATCTCTCTTGATTTTGGACATATTAGGGAAATATTAATGTGATATTCCTAAAGTCTAATAATTATTTCCTTGATCAAAAAATAAGAGCTCATTTTTGAAGGTGCAAAGGATAAATATCATTGCATCTAACTAAGGCCGACCTAGAAGGATGGTGTACTGTAGATCTCCTAGAAGTACTAAAAAATGGGTGTCTATAATCTCAGGACCAAAAAAATAGGGATCACAATAGAATTGAGGGGTCTAGTCTCAGATTTGTTGAAACCTTAAAGGGTCCAACAGGTGCGTGAAAATAAATTAACACTAAGGACATGATAGATAAGAGTTCTTATGGTGTTAAGGGAAAATCCAGGATAACAAATATCGAAGTTAGTGAGGTTAGGTAAATAATCAGGTGAAGGGTGGTTCCTTTTGAGGTTAGAGTCAAACACTATTTCTTGGGAACCTCTAGCGATATGGATCCTTTATATAAATTTGAGTGTAGACAACTAGAAGAAGGGTTAGCTTGAGAATTCTCCTTCTTTGCAGGACATTTAGGAGCAACCTCTTATTCTTCGGAAGAATTGGAGTTTCCTTCAAGAGAAGCCTTCTTCTTCTTGTTATTCTTGGAAGACTTTAGAATATCATGATTGGGCATCATATTCTTGTAGCTGTTGAGTTTGGCATTTTCTCATGTGACAAAAATATAAAGCTTAGGATCTCTATTAGTTTGGCCTTTGTTTGCATCAACTATTTAAGTTTTCAACAATCGTTTGTATTATAAGAGTTGCGCTTGTGTTATTTACACCACATGCCAATTTTTAAGGTTGATGCATGATGTTTCTCCTTTTCTATAATTTAACAGATAATTCTAATTTCAATTTTGGGTAGGGTCATTTCTGTCACCATGTCTCACATTGCATTTCTATTGGAGACTCATGGATTTGGTGTTTTAACTATGTTATCTCCCACAACAGACTTAAGTTAGGCATTTTCTATTTGATGGAGGTTGTCTATGGAATCGTTAGTTGAAGGAGGATCTCTGATATAATTTGTGATCGTGTTGTCTTGGTTCAATGCATTGAAAAAGAGGTGATAAAAGGTGTCTTATGGTAAATTTTCCATAGAGTTGCGACAAACCTTACACCATCAATGAATGAAAGTTTAATTAGATTCCTTGTCTTCTTGTTTGAGGTTAACAAGGTTAATGATACAATATTCATTTTGTTGAGGGATGTTAAATTATTGGATAAACTAATTCGCTAACATGTAAAGGTTATAAATTGACTCTTTAGGGAGATGATGGAACCATTGAATGGCATCACCTATCAAGTATTGATAAAAAAAAATTATAGTGACATTGTCGTTATAATGAAGAAACTTGGCAGATGTAGTAGTGAAATATTCTAACTGACACTCAAGGTATTCCTTTGGAGCACCATTTAATTTAGGTAATTCAAGTAGTTTTTGGGGAATCCACATCACTAAAATTTGATGGGAAAGGATTGTCTAAAAGTTTTTATGTAGGAAGGTCTATATGATGCATGAAGGTATTTAACCCTACTTCCTCCATTTGAACTAGGAAAGGAGACTCATTATTTCTCCTTGACTTAGTAGTTTCTCACATGCTCAATGACAAATCATCATCACACAATTGAAATTCATACACATTGATGGTTCCTGTGTCCTATTTCTACTTGATCAACACGATTGAACTTTGTTAATCCTATGATCCTATATTGATCCTATGTGTCCCATGATCCTATATGTTATACCTCCATTCAGTATCCCCCCAAGGATATTTCCATTAATGCCCCACCCATTTTCACAACTTCCATTTACCATCAATCATTCCACTCATCTAGGAGCAAACCACTTGGTTTCACTTGTTCATGGCACCTATCTCTTTTCTTGTAATGTATCCATATTCATCCATTATTTTCTTTCACCTATATTCAATCATTGTAATCTCGATTTGTATTTTATGGTATTTAATCCTATTTACACTCGAAGTTATAATGAAAAGTCCATTTATTATTGTTAACCATATCTCTTGGTGTTTCATAGTCACTACCCAAGTCATCCTTGTTAGTTATGATTTGCCCAAGGAAATATTTGATTCTGTTTCTAGGTGATCACCTCATCATCCATTATTGTCCCTCTTAGTTAGCTACATTTGATTCATGATGTGTTGCACCTCACGTTAGTTTCTATAGGGTCTATCATTTCATGTCTCTAATGGACCTCTACCTACGGACTTCAACAAATTTATTCTAAGGGATTGGTTTAGAGGTCTTATGTATGTCATACCCATTTATATCATTGGCAAGTAACCTTGAACTAGGCAAAGAGAGTCATCATTTCTCCCTGACTTGTTATTTTCTCACATGCTCCATGCGAATTCATCATCACACGATTGAAATTCATACACATTGATGGTTCATGTGTCCTATTTATACTTGAATACCATTGAACTTTGTTGATCCTATGATCCTATATTGATCTTATGTGTCCCATGATCCTATATTGAACTTTGTTGAGACGTCTTCATGAGAATCGGTATGCTCACCTCATTAACACCACACATTGTGGTTTTTAATTTTTTTGCAAGTGTTATCCATTACTAGTTTTTAGACAATCCTTTCTACCCAGATGCTTTTCTCACTCTCTGCAATATTTTGTTTTCATGACATTTGGGTGTGAAAAACATGATATATTTAGACTATATGTGTTAGCACATGTAAAGTATTGTAAAAAAATTACAATTTTGGCCAAGTTGGATTTTGCAGGGTGATGGTGTTATGTTTGGGATTGAGTGCATTATTTTTCAAGGTTAAAACCTTCAGGTTCATTTGGGAAAAGTATTTATGAATTTGAAAAATAATGAAAAAGGGGGGTTGATTTTATAGGATTATTATGATCTTGGGCCTTTAATAGAGATTAATTATGTTTTATAAAATTGATGATCCTAAAGGCCCAATCTCCAAGTCAAGCATTCAATCCAAATGTTGATCTAGTCACCTAACACAACACACAACTCAACACTAAATCAAATTCTCAATTCAAGCGCAAGTCACAAGGGAGGAGCCCACAAGGGGCATTATTTTCTCAATGCGTTGAACAAGAAATGAAAGGCTCGTGCATATAAACACCATGAATCTTGTTTGCACCAAAAATGTGGGATAAATTCACACAAGGAAATAAAAAATTGCTAAATCTTAAACACAAATAAAGCACTCAAACCTCATAATGAAAGTGTCAAAATCAATGTACATGTGTTAGAGGATATCTCTTAGGTGTAAAAAGGGATTTGTATTCAAATGTTGTGCACCCAACAATAAAAAAAAACCTCCAAAGGTGAGTATTTAATCATCAAGCTGCAAAGTTTTTTATGAAAGCGTCCTAGGGTCAGATCTTGAAGGAAGCAAGGATTCCTTGCAAATTATTTACATAGGAATTGGAAAATCTTGATAAACAAAATTTACCATCTTGGCATAAAGGACCATTATGTAGAAGCCTTTGAAGTAGGTTAGTTTTGACTTGGAAACATTGGTGGAGCCAAGCATGGAGCATGTTTTGTTGATGATTAGTCAGCTACAACACTTGGGGCTGATTTTTTCATTCACTCTGGTCATAGTTATTTAGGAAATGAAGTGGGTATGTGTGGACTTGTTTAGACCCCGATCTTCATAAATTCCAATGGCTTAGCCTTCCATAATACACACTAAGTTTATGAAATATCATTAATACATTAAGGGAGTTCACATGGAAACTACTTCAAGGTTGATATTCTATTATTCTCTTGTAAAAAGAGGCCATGGGGATGCATTTAAAAAAAATGACAAAAAGATTAAACTTAAGCTTCTAGAATTCCATTAGAGAGTTTAGGAAACCTTTCTTGCACTCATACATTCCTCACTATTTTCTCACCATATTTACATTTTCTTATGGCCAACCATAGTAGATATTTCTTAAGTTATCAAGAGAGTTGGAGATCAAGCCTACAAGGAATAAAAGGACCCTCATAAGGCACACCAACAATAAGAGGATGAAGTAGAAGAAGAAAAAATCCCAAAGAAAACTAGGAGGAAAACAAACAAGGCCCTTTAATTCCCTAACTATTCTTTTATATACCTAATCATGTGTTGTAGATCCATAATTAGGCCACAAATATCCTTAATTAGTACATATGGATACCTGTTAGGCCCTAAAAACACAATCAATCCTTGTAACTCCAAAAATAGGCCATGTAGATCCACAATTAGGCCCTAAATATATGGATTAAGGGAACACTCAATGGTTTATAGCCTTAAACTAGGGCTTGGGACATAAGGGCCATCATATTTACACCTACTCCTAAAAATTTGGATCGTATTTCTGCACCCTCGGGAAAAAACATCCTTTCTATAAAAAATGTCTTTTAGTTTAGGGCCTTGTATATGGCTTCTTAGCCCAAAAAACATTGATAATAAGAAAAATCACTATTTTTTGGCCCAACCCATGTCACATGAAAAAATTTCACATGTATCTAAATTCCAATTGCATTCATTTTACCACTAGTGGATTACATAACATAAAAAGCAACATGTATTAATATTAAATATTTTCTTTTGGAAATTTAACCTCCAACTTGCTACAAACAAGCGATTTCCTGCCTAGACATAGGCATTTATTGTAGATTCCACCACGAAGCCAAGGTTGTGAGACCACAAGGGAAAACATCTAGCTATTGTTTCTAGTTCTCACACATAGCCCATCCCACAATTCTTATAAAATAACTATACTAGACATCTACCTCAATTTCTCACAATGGAATCTCCTCTAGAGTTCACAATGAACCTTTAGCCAACAATAACTCTTCCCTCCCATCCTTCACAACACCAAAAAGGGAATTCCCTTTCTCTGCAACATAGTCCCTCGAGAAAAAAACCTCTTATCGTGTGCAAAGTTTTAGTGAAAATGAAGGAACATTCATTAATTATCATTCGTCTTATCTAAACAAAATAAGCGCACAAAGAACATTAATTCTTCTATATTTGAATAAGAGATCGTGCATCACAATAATTAATTATTCACTATCAATATGGACAACAAACTAGCATTAAGGAGGGATGGAACTCTCAATTATGTGTAATTTAAAGTAGATCTTGGAAGGATAACTCATATCTATGGAGGCTTCAAAATGTTATTTTCCTGAACTTCCAATGCAAGTCGGTCAAACCAATTGACTCGCTTACAATTGATCAAGTTTCCTACAAACTAAATAGAGAATCTTCAACAAGAAATGGAACATCTAAATTAAATTATGATGAAGTGAAAAAAATAGGAAAACAATAGGAAATTCTATGAAAGGAAAATAGGAAAAAAATGGTGGACCATTGAACCATTTTGGAAAATGCTCTTAGAAGCAAATAGGTAAACTATGGCGGGCCATCAATCTTGTGTTTTAGAAGGGTTTCCAAACTTGACATTAATGAACCCTTTTTTATAATTAGTTTATTTGATAATTTCAATTTCACAACCACCAACCTTATAATGAGGCCCAACTCTCCCTTTTTTCATGTCATTAACCAAAGGGATGTTTGCAAAAGAATTGAATGGTGTAGCAAATAGTATCCCTAAGAAACAAAGAAAAAATAGATTCTTGTTCATTTAATAAAATAGTCTCCATGGTCTCTTAATAATTTAATGAAAGTATTTGTGGTCTCTTGACCATTTAAGAACAATAACGGTTCTCTCGTTTTAGGTATATTAGTCAAAAAAGGAATTTATGCCATCCATATTGCATTTGTCCCTTGCTCCGTGGAAGTATGCCACCTACATGGGTTTCCCCAAGTTAGGACCCTACTGCATGTTGGAATCCATGCCATTGTTTCCCCATTGGGATTAGGAATCCATATAGTCTACATCCCAAAGAGATCCTTATGATTCCTTCTCATTTTGTTGATTTTTTCTAAGGACTCAGAAGCGAGGAGTTTGAATTAGTCATGTCATTAACCAAAGAGATGTTTGAAAAATAATTGAATGGTGTAGGAAATAGTAGCCCTAAGAAATGAGGAAAAAAATAGATTCTTGATCATTTAATGAAATGGTCTTCCTCTTAATCATTTAATGAAAGTCTTCATGGTCTCTTGACCATTTAATAACAATACCAGTGGTCTCTTTTTAGGTATATTAGTCAAACACTTGTTGTGTGAATATTTAAATAATGATATTTAAATATCCATGATAAATGAATATATGGTAGTCCTTGTGAATTTTTCTTATTTAGTAATTATGACTTAATACAATAGCTATCTTGGTTCAAGACATTGTCTAGATGATCTCCTTGAAGAATACTAGTGTTGCACATTGTCCAGTCTTTAGGAACTAAAAAATTGATGGGAATACATAATATGGAATTAATGGAGGTTGATAAATCAATTGCTGACATTATGATAGCCAATGGAATAACATTTATTGTTTCTTGTTCTCCTTCCTACAAAGAAAATCACAAATGATATACCTATATATATATATTCCCTATTGTTACAATAAATTAAGAATAACAATGCTAGAAGTAGGTATCAAAGATGCAAGAGTTCATGGAAGACATTAAATGAACTTGTAAGTACAATATGTTTAATTGTAATGAATAGTTAGACACATGTCAAGCAAAGACCCTTGATAAATATTATTGTGGGTAATGGATTGTATTGGAAGGATGGAGGACTCATATTTCCAATATGAGGTATAGTAGGGTTCAATCAAGGAGGTTGATCCTAGTACTACAAGGGAATATTTGTATGGTATTGATTAAACAATGAACGAAAAACAAGGATTTTTCATCACAACTATGACATACATACATTGCATATACAATGTAGAACCTGAAAGAAAAACGAAGGAAGGCTGATGCAAATTACTTAAAACTTGTGTCAACCAATTTGTGTACTTTGAAAGAAAAATAGGGTTTATGGTTTACATGATGAATTGATGATGGAAAAAAATTGTGTGTGTCAGTCAAATTTGAGTCCAGAAACCCTCTCATATCGTTAAGCCATGCGAATAGTCTATCCATGTCAAATTTCAGTGCATACCAAAAAAGATGGATTTTTCATCACAACAAAAAGTTCAAATGAAACGAGGCCAAGATCAAATATATATTAGAGTGGATGTGTGAGTCATATTTGAGTTTAGAAACTCACATTATTATTTCCACATAACTAGTCATGGTCCAAAGTCCCATGTTTTCAAACAGTTTCAATGAAAATTCTATAAAAATCACAAACACATTCATCGAAACTTCATTGATGCAATACTATGAAAACAATATTGATGACATCTACGATCATGATGGTATTAAAATAAATGAGCTTCTCTTGGTTTCAAGAATAATTTGTCCTCTACTGTACAAGGCCAACCACAAGAAGGTGGAAGCTCAGATCTCCCCTCCCCTCCCCCTCACATCACTCTCAATTGATCCCCAATACCCAATTTATAAAATAGAAAATAATTGAAAGCAATGTCCTAGTAATATTCATGCATAGTGTAGCGACCCCCTCATTACGACGACCCAATTCTAGTAACTAGTGCAAATTTTTTTTTGTTGCGTTTATGTTTAAAGAGTGCGTGCGCGTGTGTACAAGGGAAACAATCAACGTGTTCGACTTTGCGTCTCCACCCAATGGCCATTAAGACGCAAACAAGATGAACATAAAAAGATGACAAGGACGTGCGACAAGTAACTGCATGCATAAATGACAAACACACGACGATGAGTAGAACTGACTACCCACCCATCCTACCTGCAAAAGTTAGGACCTCCAAGCCACCTAAGTAATGCTCAAGCCCAGGTTCCCATCGAAATTAACCATTTAAGGTCTCAGGGATGGCATCTATTCGGAGGATTAAGGAGGTGTCTACTTCCCACCTGACATAAGCAGACCCGGCATTTAAATGCCTCAACCAAGTACATCAATAATAATCTGAGTGACCGCAACCTCTATGGAAGGCACAAGGCAGAGGGATGCAGACGTCGACCCGACAAGTTCGGAATTATGAAAGGGACAAGAACCCTCGTCCACTAAGTCATACTACTCTATGGCACTTAGTTCAAGGAACCTCACATTTTAATCATCCATAACTAAAGATTCAACAGTGCTATGATAAGACCACGGTGCCATTGTATAGCATATGATATCCCCACTACCGTTACATTTTACATTAAAAGGACAAACATCGCCCTTACATATGGCAACGATATTTTGCGTTCAAATTACTCCTTACACATTACCATGACAATAAAATACCATAAGGCACCAGGGCCAAGACACAAGTTACTATAACTTGCAAACTAGATAGCCATCATCATTACCATTATAAGTTATCTAACCCTAACAGTACCTTTATAATTCTCATAAGCACAACGTTCTTACATAGTCGAGGACAATATCATGAAATTCATTACCCCCATAATTTACAACCACTACCTAATACTCGAGGAGATCCTTCTTAAATGAATACTTGAGAAAATCCCTCTTAATTGACGTTATAAAGCAACCCCTACTTCAATTGAATGTATAACACCATTCTTGTAATATTGAATACATAATAACGCAATTGCATGGTGGGAATAATAACATTGATTGGGTTACACACATGAATAAAGCATTTGCTAAATAACATGAATAGCCCAAGAATGAAGCAATAAGGCAATTGCATAATAACATTTTGTTTTGTGTAAAGCAATTCTTCATCCCAAGTAACCCTCATGATAATTCATTATTATTAAAAAAATACTACGATGCCTTAATTTAATACTCAAGATTAACCAATAATCGCACTGCAAATTTAGTATTAACCTTAGCTTCATTGCAATCACCTTACATTACAATACCTTCCAATGATATTCACGAGCAAACCCTTACATAATCATTCTTACATACCGTTACATAAATTTCACTGTGCTAAACTCAAGACTTTATGATAATAATACACCCTAAGTAATAATCAATATTACATTTATCCTACTTATCTTGCAATAAGATAATAATCAATTACCTCTCCTATGTTAGTATCAATAGTGAAATTAAAATTACATCACCATAAGGCTAGCATCATTGCCCTCTATACCATAATAACATTGCAATTAAAAAATGCTGAATTTATCCTTTGTTGGGATTAATGACACTAGATCTACTAAACCCAGCCATAATTAACCAGGTACTTACTTTTAACAAGAGAATAGTATTGAAATTCTAAACTAAGAGTGGCTTCTCCTTACAACATTTAATATATAAAATTCGGGGTCTAACATCATAATTTAAAATCAATGGAATGCCCATTGTAAATCGAGTTGTAGGGAAATTTCCTGGCATTGTAAATTGAACCATGAAGACTACTCATTACAAATATTGAAATAAATAGTTTATGTTTACCATGAGAACTTAAATCAATCGAATATTAAAGTCAATCAAATATTGAAATAAATATGTTAGGTTTACCAAGAGAAACAAAAATCAATCGAATATTGAAATAAATTATTTTATGTTTACCAGGAGAAATTAAAATCCATCGAATATTGAAATAAAATATTTTAGGTTTACCAAGAGAAACGAAAATCAATCGAATATTGAAATAAATTATTTTATGTTTACCAGGAGAAATTGAAATCCATCGAATATTTAAATAATATATTTTAGGTTTACCATGAGAAATTAAAATCAATCGAAGACGTAGGGTAAATCGGTCTGTAGAGAAATTCCTCCTAGCGAAGGTTATGCATGCAGCTACTGGTTCAGACAGCAAGGCGACAGGTGGAGTGGTGGGTCCTAAGCATATGGTTCTGCAAAATTATTAACTCGGCCTGACAGGTGGTAAATTCGTCCTGACAGCCTCGTAAAGAACCCTCTCGCTGCCACGCTCACCCGACTGGCCGAGGTATCGGTCCAGACAACTGGTCACACCGTTCACAGAAGGAAGGGTGCGTGCAGTAAAGTAGGGAAGTGCTCGTACCTTCTGCAGAGGCGTGAAGGTGAGAGGTTCAGTGCACAGAAAAAACGCAGTGATTAAATTCTAATCCCAACGCTGACAATACGGCAAGGTTTTACTGCCGGGGCGATTAGGTGAACAAGGTAAAAATCGAATGAGGGAAACACTTAGGCCCAAGCGTTCCTACAGTTGCAACTTTCTTCGTCAAGGGTTTAAACCTCACATCAATCTCATAAGGGGCTTAGCTCATACCCTCCGCCTATAGCTACTATTAACATGTTATAAATACAAAAACCGTGTATGATTCAAAATCCTTAAGAAAAATTTAAAATCAACAATAATGAAGGAAAACATTATGCAAACATTTAGAAACTGTACTACCAGAGTGCCAACTCAGACACCTGGCTGGATATAAAGAACTCCACTTTTCCTTCACTGCGCTGGGCTCTACACAGAGAATCCGGCTGTCTGATTCAGAGAATATGAGTGGTGAGTTGGAATCATGGCCGTCATACTCTCAATGTAAGCCTTAGGATGTCACCTTGCCAACCCTTCAGCTCTAATCGGGACCTTTAGGGTGTCAACACAAGCTAGAAGGGTTCGCATTGTATTATTTAATTTAATTTATAAAAGTTAAAACTGTGTATGAAATATTCAAAGAGGCACAGTTCATTTATTCCTCAATAGGGCGTAAGAGAGACGACATAGCGAGGGTAGGAGCAGCATTGCATTACAATGATGGCAAGGATGGTTGGTCTGTCATCTAACCTCATCTATCGTCTGATATTTTGAATTTAAAGCCTTTCCAGAGAAAGCGTGATTGGAGTGGAGTACAGTTAGGAGCTTCGATTCAACAGGAAATATTAGTGACGGTGCTTGAAAGTAGATCCGATACAACCATGTGTAAATATATACAACTATGTAGTGGGAAATTGGGAGCTTAATGTTTTTTTTTTTTTTTTTTGTAGTTTTAATTCGATGCATTTTAAGCAGTCCCAACATTTCTAAAATCAATACAGCCCACGGCAATAAGAAATGCTCAGGTTAACACAACACCCTCGACAATATAGAACGCCTAGATTTAAAATGAACGCCCACCGAAAATGAATCTGCCCGCAAAGAAAACAAACACGTCCACAGAGAATGAAATCGCCCACTGTCAAGAAAATTCCTGAACCCTAAATAATGAAAATTACCCATTCTCGCATAATAAATGAAAGTTACATAGGCCAGACAATGAATAACCATTTTTTATTTTTTTTTACACAGTCCAGGGTGAGCACATAAATTATCTTACACAGTCCAGATTCGTATAAGATGCTGTCAAGGTAAAAACATGAATGTAAAAACGTGAAGCATAGCAGGAGAGCGTATCAACAAAGGGTTATGAAATTTCCTCCTAGATTTTGTCATCCAAGGCATGAAGACAAATTACCAAGGTAAAAACGCACAACAAAAAGGGAGGTAGCGCCATTAACGTTCCTTATTAAACAGTCACAGTTACAATTGCCGGAGTAAATAGCATGCATTCTACACTACCAAATAGAAACCATACTGTTGCCTAACGCTTGCCGCAATGACTCCTGTGCTTCATGCTACTCCTGCTCCATGCCACTCTTGCTTTCCAACCATAGTGGAATCACCGGTACCTCCCATCCAAACGCTAGGGGTACTCTCCTTCCCCCTCAGCCCCCCGAGCCACAAAGGGGCCACACACAACCCAGACGATAGCCTAGCTTCTCAGCTCACCTCCAAGGCTGAGCTACCACTCAAGTCTGCTGAGAATCCCCAACTCCTACAAGAAATCAGTCCAGTCTCTAGCAGCATAACAATACCAATCTGAAAAAGGGTCCCTTCTTTCCCCCCTCTCCCTTTCTTTTATCCAGTCTCAAACCCTAATCTTCTTTCTCTTAGGTTTCCCCCCCCCTTTTTCCTTTT
>JASDQU010104983.1:304112-335984 GCA_032191745.1 Picea mariana
ATCATTTAAATTTACCATTAATATATATATATATATATATATATAGGATAAAGAGAGATTAGGGTGATGGCAAACATGTATAGGGGAAAAGTAAATGTATTACATAAAATGAATAAAGAGGAATTACGGGGAGGGATGGCGATTTAGTAATGTGAACTGGACAAGTCAAAGGGAGATGGATACTGGAAGATCAAGCCGATGGAGGATAATTTAATTAAGTAGACAAGGATAATGAGAGGATAATGGTCTGAGTTTTTTTTATTTTTTTTTTTTGAATTTTCATTTGTTAAGGCCACACTAAATTTCCCCCCTTTTTTTTCTAGAAAAGCCTTAGGCTTAGGGTTTAGATTCTGAGCTAGGCGACGATTGGTTAAGGGAATTTCTTACGGTTTTACTCAGGTGCTGAAGACTTAGGGCTAATTAGGTTGACTCCTTCAACCATATTATAGCGACGTGCCCTTCAGGTCGCACCACGTGCACCAAGGGTGCCACTCGCCTCTTGAATTTCTTTTGGACGACGTGCCCTTCAGGATGCACCACGTGCTCTAAGGGTGCCACTCACCAACTAAGTTTCTTTGTGCGACATGCCCTTCAAGATGCACCACGTGCTCCAAGGATGCCACTCGCCAACTGGACTGATTGATAGACCTCTATAACCCCTGGAGTCAACACTCTGCCAGGTGAACTTGTAGGAGACTAAGGGTTCTAAAGAATAAGGCCCCCGCCTTATTGCGTGCCCCTTCGAATCATCGTGAGCGACTGTGGCAGTCTGCCCTCACGGCATCGTGGATCCTCTCGAACTAGGTAATTGTTAACCTACAGTTCGAGCCATGGCGGGAGTGCTAGTAGGCGGTGGCAGGGCTGTTGTCCACCCCTCTCCCTCAACCTCTCTGCAAATCGTGTGTGGCCCCTTTACTCCATATGTGAGTCTGGTCGGCAAGCTATCGTCAACCTGCATCATCAACAATCATGTCAGAAATGTCAACATCAAATCATCAAATCAAATGAAACATCATAGTAAACACATCAACCCCAAAAGCACACTCCCTGACTCAGTCCGGAGTCCAAGGGGGTTCCACTGATGCCTCTGCATCCTCAAGGTCAAAAACCCTGCACACTCAATAAAACTGAGTCAATATCACCTGTCTACATTGAATAGTAACACCTCATGTCATCTGTCAATCACATCATAATCAAGTATAAATGGTCTAAGATCATAAAAGTCCAGATCACGTGCGAGCAAGTGTCCTCAAAAATAAGGTATCTCAGTGCGCTAGAGCGGGATGTTACACATAGAAACTACAAAAAAAAAAAATAATGAAGGTAAATGAAATTATGTGTTTGTAAATGATATTTTTAGTTTACCATGTACTTTAGTATATTGGTGACTATTTTCAGGTTTCACATAATAATTAAACAACAAGTAACATAGGATACAAAAACGTCCCATAAAACTTAAAACCATGTAATTAATCCATGACATGATAAGTAAATTATTTTAAGAGAATATTTCATACAAATTAAAATAGTATATAGTCATGTACCTTATCCAAATCAATATATGTATAATCATCCTTATTTTGTATCTTTATCTTCTTCATCGAACTCGACATCTGCATCATCATCCGGTTCATAAACGATGTTGAAAGGATTGATCATCATCATCATCAATGTCATTTTTGAGCATATTTTCATCAGCATCATCATCTAGAATTGAAATATTGTCTCCTACGCCTAGATCATGATCTTCTTCGTCTTCTTCATATGTCGACCCTGCATGATCTTCCGACTCTACCTGATCTAGCGAATCATCTTCTTGATATTCAATATCATCTTCTTCTTGTAATTAAGTATACTTAACTGGCATTCCTCTTGGATCATATCTGACAACAAATTACCAATCCCTCTCACCTCGAACATTTGAGTAAAAGACTTGTTCACATTGGCTTGGAAAAACATAGCGGTCATGTCCTCTTTCAAACACCGTTGTTTTAATCATTGGAAATCTGTTGGAATGTTGAATAACAATTATTTCCTCATTGTGTTCATGCATTCATAACCTATACCATTTGACGTCGAATAAAACTGATTTGAAGGAGTTAAAGTCCCACTCAAGTATATCGTTTAAACACCCATAGTATCTATTTTTAGATTCTCGGGGATGTATGTGACTCCTAGAGGAAACATTAGTGACTTGGAATATTGCAGTTATCCCACTATAAAAAAATTTCCTAGTTTCATCTAATTTTTTGATGCGAAATTTACAATCATTGCACCACATAGACTTGTGGTGTTTCAACTGCAATATGCGAGATATGTAAAAGATGCATTGTCAATTAATAAATTAACTGCATATATATTTATATAACTTGGAAAGTGTATGAAAAATATAGTACACATGTAGTAACATTAATATAATATAAAATAACTGAATAAAATGGGTGAATTTGCTTCCTTGTCCATCTTTCAAACCATATGCTAAATCAATTTGCCTTTGCGTAACATTGTCATCTCTGTTACGACGAGCTTCTCTAACCAATTCAGACAGTCATTGCCATGATAACATACCTCCATGATGTTGTTTACATCTTTCAATCAATACATTCATCCAGTCAATATTGTTTGCAATGCATAAATGCAGTGCATCCCACTCTTGAGCAACTGAATCAAAAAATCATAATTCACAAATATTAAATATTAGTTATAATGTCCATGGTTATAAATATTAATAATTTATGAAATGACATATATTAATATATTAATGAGTATGATCATATACACAAAAAATGAAACTTTATATGTATTATTAATATAAATCTCGACAATTATTAATATATTACCTCTCATTGTTTTCATTCTACCTTTCCCCAATAGGTGCTCCTGATCTTCAAAGTTTTTGATGGAGTTCACATCCCAAATGTGATCCACTGCATGCATAGTTGGCACTGCTAATTTAGGAAGACAATGACTAATATACACCATTGATTGATATACCATATATCCCTCCACCATAATAGAACCCTCAGGATGTGCTCTTTGTCTAACCAACTCCTTTAATGATTTCAAGTGCCTCTCCACCATCCACATTGACCTTGTGTGAACAGGTCCACAAATTTCAATCTCCTCAACTTGGTGTATGAGGTAGTGTTCTTGTGCATTGAAAAATGTTGGAGGTATATACTTTTTGATTTCACACATTAGACGAGGAATTTCTCTCTTCCAATACTTTATATCATCTTCATGGATTTCTTTCAATGAAAACCATCTACATGAGATCATGACACAAGAAAATAACATGTTTCAACATAACATAATATAATATATTGCATTACAATTAAAATATATGTCATTAAGTACAACAACAAATTGAAAGAACATTTTTCTTATAAATCACAACTACTTACCTCATGTATTTTGAAAGATCATACATAACTTGTTTGACGTTGTTGTCAAATTCATTTGGGAGAGATAACAGTAGAACATACTGTAAAAAAAAAAATGAATCGTTATTTGTTGCGACCAAAGTAGACAAAAAAAAAAAAAAAACTTAAAAGATGTATAAGGCCAATATATATAAATATGTATACCAAAATTATTACCTAGATGAAGGTATGCCAATCATGTGTTTTTACCCCAAAAAATTCACCTTTCTTTGTTAAAATATTATTTATGTTTGAGGAAAAACCCGTGGGAAATTTAAATATTTGAATCACCTCCTTTACATCATTGCTTTGTTTCTCTATTAATAACCATGTAATATTATTTCGTTCTATTCCATCTCTATTTGATCAGATCACACTTCGCATTGCATGATTGGATTCCTGAATGTCAGTACAAATTTTGACATTTTTTTCTTTATCCCTCCTACCATCTATGATTTGCCATAATGTTTTTGTCACATTCTTCACGGTATGCATTGTATCAAATAGATGATCTATTTTTAGCTCCTCATAGTAGGGAAACCTCATGAATTGAGTGGGATACAATTTCATTCCTCGTGGAAGCCCATTATTAATACCTTCATGAAGAATAAAAGAAATCAAAAAAATAATTATCAAATACGGTAAAATAAATTCAATGATTAAAATAAACATTCAAAACATTACAGGATATACGATATATAAATAAATTTCATACCTTGGTGATTTCTATTATATTCCAACCTCCATAGGTGAGGTGTCATTCTTCATGGTTTTAAACCAGTCTCTTCTTTCTCGTTGAATAATTTTTTTTAGTAGTACGATACCTATGTTTATTTGGGAGGAGGTACCTATACTCATCAAACACCACCTTTCCTAAAATTTTTGAATGACTATACTTCATATTAGGACCACAAATTGGACATGCAAATTTACCCTTTGTTTGAAGACATGCAACATATGGATTAATGTCAATTATATGATGAGATTATTTAAAAATTAAACATACAACATGATATCTTTAAACAATTATATAGTATTAAAGAGAAATAAAATGATACATACCAAAAAAATGTGTTAGTCTTGGGGCATCATGAATTTTCCATAAAAGTATTCCACGGAATTTAAATTTATTCTCCGTGATTGGTTTACAGATGTCATACATAGTGATGCCAACCCATAAATTTAGTAGCTCGTCGATAAGAGGCTCTATATATCCATTCATATCTTTAACCTGGTACTTACATAATTGTTTGAAATTACACATAATTACTATAACCATGATATGTATATATAAGTAAATAATAAAAAAAGAAGATATTATGAAAAAAATGAAACAAATGAAAATGTTAGATTCAAAAAATTAATGTAAAAAAATACCTAGAACAATCATTGTCAACATTATGTGCTCCCTCTTTATTGACATCCAAGGAGGAATGCTATTGTTGATAACAAAAATAGTCCACACTGAGTAAATAGACCTAATCTCTCTGAATGGATTAACACCATCATCTGCTAATGAAAGCCTAACATTACGAGGTTCATCTTTGAAATCTACCCATTTTTCCTCAATTTCCCTAAAATCATAACCATCGGTAGACATTCGAAGAACACCATATCCACTTATGTTACATTCATGGTAATCCATAAACTATGCTATGCTTTCACACCTGAACAATTGTTGAAAACGTGGAATTATGGTAATATGATGAAGAACCTTTCAAGGCACCCTTTTTGTTACTTGATCGGTTCAATATATACCGATAAGACATTTTGGGTATTATGTTTTCGAAGCATGGTTTCCATAGTATATAATATGATCATTAGGACATGCATACATATTTTGATAATCCATTCCAATGTCTTTCATAATGGCATGCAAATCTTGATATGTGCAAGGTAAAATATTTGACGATGGTAAAAAAAAATCACTTAACAATCTACAACATAACAAATAACTAGTTAATGTAAAGAATACTAATCGTAAAAATTGCATTCTTATTTTAGACATTAACAAACATAAAAAAAAATAGAAAAAAGTCAACAATTATGTATAATATGAGATGAAGCATATTACATACCTTAGGATCTGTGTCATACAAGTGTTCGAAAAATTATTCATAACCTTTAAGTTCACTAGAAGCAATGTAACAGAGAGAATATTTTCTCTTGAGCCTTCATAAAGTCGTTTATTTTCCTTTTATAATAGAGGTTCATCATAAATACCATTAGTGTCCACATCCTCATCCGGCTGAGCAAGCAAATCTTGGATTATTTGATTTGTCCCATCATCTTCTTCAATGGGATCATTAACCTGATTTGTCCCATCATCTTCTTCCATAAGATCCTCATTTGCTTGATCATGTTCCTCAACTTGTACAACATCATTTCTACTACTACTTGGTGCAATATTCTGCAAAATGTTAGAGGGAAACTCTAACTTTATAATTACAAACAATCATTAAAAATTAATGTGTATAACAAATATTCAAACAATAAATACACACACACACACACACACACATATATATAATCGAAAATATAAAAACAAATAATGAATATATAGCTAATAATTACCATGGGACGATATTCATTTGATCCCCCATCAATGTGCCCATATTTCCTACAATGTTTTTTAGTTGTTTCTATTAAAATTATTATGGGACGTGTAGTGCAACATATTTTGCAAGGGAAATAAAATATACCATCACCCTTTTCACCCTCTTTACTTTTTTTCCCACCTCTAATATTATACAGCATCCTTCTGCACAAAAGTACCATTTTTGAACCTTCGTTGTTATAGCAAGATTTTTGCAACATCTCCAATTCGCAAAATATTTATAGATATTTTTTTCATCGCAATAGCGACGAACATTGACCAAATCAATATTGACTTTTTCAAAGAGTATAACAGTCAATGTTGACTTTATCAAATAGTGTAACGGTAAATGGTTATTGTTGCACTTGCGACAAATCCATAAGTTTGTTGCAAGCACGACGACAAGCCACTATCTTCGCATTCGTCGCAAGAGTGACAAACATATGGATTCATTGCTAGAACGACGAATACGGGCTGAATTTATAATAAAATTGAACTCTTTCTCTTGAA
Organism: Picea mariana; assembly: GCA_032191745.1. Classification (NCBI taxonomy): domain Eukaryota; kingdom Viridiplantae; phylum Streptophyta; class Pinopsida; order Pinales; family Pinaceae; genus Picea; species Picea mariana. The sequence goes on from JASDQU010104983.1 coordinate 310,641, forward strand.
TTTTGCAATGAAAGGGTACTTCCATTGCAGGTAGTCGTCACAAATTTTTCAATTTGTAGTAGTAAGATGAACTTCCTAAATTCAATGATTTTGAGCCCAAAGGTGGGATGGGATGGGATGGTTCACTGTAACTCGTTGCGAAGGAGATAAAGCATATCCAAGAATACTCAAGGGAGGAATACCCCAGAGTCTATGAGATAGATCCTTTTGGGAGAAATGTTTCGAAGGTGTAAGTATCTCTCCTAAAATGAAATAAGTCTATTAAAGGTTAAAGTTACCAAAGAAATCAATAAAGTTAATGAAATGATAAAAAAAAGATGTGTTCTCAGGTGGTGAAAGAAGTGGTTTCAAGCGTGTGTGAATCAAAATAAAAGGTGGCCTAAATGATTCTTTGTATCAAATCAATTATAAAGACTCATATAAACTAGTAGCTCTCAAACAAGCATAAAGCTATGGAAACAAACCTTGCAAATAACTAACAACATAGTTGTTGAGGTCTCATGTGTAGATGAAAAAAGGTATGGATGATATAGTTATAACTAGGATAAAGTGGGTGATGAAGTACCAAGATCCCATATAAATAAGTCTCGGGTTCCCTCCCTCTTACAATAGACATATGGGTAGGAAACCTAGTATAATTTCCACTATGATACCTCTTCATAGATACATTCAACATTTTCCCTTGCCTTCAAGATGAAATGAAATGGTCAAGGGATATTTGGTGTCGAAATAGCTAGGATTCTCAATCAAACATTTGGTCCCAACCTTTGCATTATCCACTCTAAAAAGAATGCCTATTTCTAGGGCTTGACCATATCCAATAGAAAGGATTTTAATTTATATAAAATCAAATCACTATGTTTCAAATTTGAAATGGTTTTGGTATGTTATTTCGATGCCAATCCTTGCAACCCTAACTTAACTAGAAGAATTGTTTTCCCCAATGGGGGATTAAGTGTGTTATGTTAAATCATTTATTTTAAGGATGATGTTAGGGTCATGAAAAAACAATATAATTAAAGGTGTGAATTTAGTCCACAAGTGATGTGATCAATTTCAAAATGAAATTCTTATAAATAAATTAATTAGAAGGAAAGATATATGAAATTGAAATACAAGCTACAAAACTAAGATAGGAACTAAAGTAAAAAACACTCTTTCCTTATCTTAGCTAAGTGAGTAGATTTTAGGTGATAATAGCCATTCCTCTTGTTATTTTGTCAACTATCATTTATTCACATCACACATACACATAATTTCTCAACATTTGATAGGAAACAATTACTCCTTGTGTTACTTAATTTGTTGTCATTTAAAGTAATGTAACATGTATTCTACCCACCCCTCCAATTATTATGAGTCCTATCTTCCATAAAACTCATTGATATACACCTTCTAAACTTCCTTTCATTCTTCTTTAGAAATATAGGATTCCTCTTCATATTTAATTTCTACTTCATTTTTAGGTTTTTGCATTTTACTCTATTGGGATATTTCAATGGTATTCATTCTCTTCAATATTTTCTACAACATTTTCTCGGGGTTTATTACAATCACAAAATTAACTCCTGATATTATGGATTTATATATCTACTTCCTAATGAAAAATTAAAAACTCCCAGACTATGGGGAGCCAAAATCCACTCTTTCTTTGTGGGATTATGTTCATACACAATTTTGGGAATGAAAATTGTAAATTCAATTCAACTACCAAAAATTAAACTGTTATCAATTATTTTAACTTCCAAATATTGAGCTAGTGCTTGATCCACCATTGACAATACAAATTTAGGTTTTTAATAATTGAAAACTTATGGCATTGAATGAAATTGTTAATGGTTGAATGTCCTCATGGATACTAACTCCTCTTATACTTCCATTCCCTAATCTCTAAATTATATTCCTTATGTAGTTTTTCGAGTGAGGGTCTACCCAAATACTTAATCACTCATTTACTTGTTGAGGTCCTATTAACCCCTAGATTTTCACCCTTGTAAATATTGAGGGTTAAAATCCAACATGCATTATTTTGGATGGAATTTTGAGATTCTCCCAGAGTTTAGCAGTTATGGTTAGTAGAGGTTGGTTCCGATAAGAGACATGTGTATGATCGATACATGGTTTTTTGGGTCAGAGTTAGAGTTAACCTAGTTTCCATGCATTTTTTAAAGAGATTTCTATGTATAGTAGGAATTGCTATTTTTTAGGAGGCATGACCTGAGTGGGTCTCTTAACAGTTTGCAGCAGTTCTGAGCATATAAGGAGAGTCCTTGCATGATTCTAGGCCCGATGGCACTTTTCTGGGTGACATTTGAGAACTTTCTATTTTTAGCAGGTATTTTTCCAAGCCTCGGATTCAGATTTTGAGCATGTATTGTTGATTCTTGAGACATTTAGAGTCTTTTGGATCTTTTCCGGGATTATTTGGTACAATTTACTATATTTAGCAGGTTGAGCACCAGGGCTCGCATGTAAATTTTGATCGCATATTCGTATCCCTTGTGGAAACACAAGTTCAATGAGTATGAAGTCAAGGTAATTCAGACAAATTTATATTTTTAGAACTGTCTATTTTTATATAGTGACATGTGGCAATGTTCTCCCAGTCTTCCTGGATGATGTAGACAGTTTCCTAAAATTTAGGAGTTGGATTCTATTTTTACAAAGTTCTATATTTATTAGGTATGGTCATCATCCATGCATTTCCAAGTGGCACCCTCAGAATTCGACATGTGGAAGATATATAGAGTCATGTGGCATTCACTTATGTAGGGAGGCGCATATTTCCAAGACTTGAGCATAAGTAAATAACTAATTGAGAAAAGGGAGTCACATAACTGGGCCTAAATTGAGTTGTATATTCCTCCGTATAATCACCCCTCCACTTGCCATCCATTAGCTCCTTAAAATTCGCCTCTAGTTGAGTTTAAACAGTATTTTCCTAAAAATTAGGAAATTCCCTAAAAAGTAGGGAGAATTTCCTCTTAGCCATAACTCACTCATGCTTTTGTCAAATTTCGCAAAAAATCATGCATTAGAAAGCTAAATTTTCCCTCTATGCTATTATTTCTCTCCATAAAGCCAATTCACATTCATTATCATTCATTACTCCTCCCTTTCTTCCTCAAGTGCACCTTCCTAAGTTTTAGGGCTCATTCTCCTCTCTTGTGTGCATGTAACCTTCATGAAAACTCTCACATACACTCACTCATCTCACACTCCTAACATATATGTCTTCCTCATCTGCTTAGCCTCCATTTTTTTCCACGCATGCATCCTCTTCTTCTCCCTTGGGATATGTGCCCTCATTGTGCTATATATTCGATGCTTGACACTGGTTATTGGTGGGTTCATTGCAGCGGCAACATAGTCTCTTTTCTCATTCTCCTCTCTCTTCTTCTCTATTCTAGTGGCTCTTCTATGAGAAAAGAAGTTTTCATGTTGGTTGTAGTGTTACTAGGTGTGGCACAATCAACTCTCTTTTAATCCTAATCAATAAAGAAGTGTGTGCTTGTCTTCAAACCTCTTTTTTTGGTAGTAATATGGTAAATTTATGATCTGATTTGTGATTTTATTAACTGTTCATTGTGGTTATTTATGATCTTTTGAATAGTTTTCTTCTTTATTTCCAATCTATTATCATTTTTATAACCCTATAGGTTCCCTCCAAGAAAAAACAATAACTTTTTCTCATCATTTTTGACCGATTTTACACGTTATCCAAGAGAAACAATTTGTTGATTTTTTATTTTTTAACTTAGGAAAAATACTTTAGATCAATATCAAGGTGCTTCAGTGTGCTTAGGGACTCCCCCCTAAGGCTAGAAAGCACTAGCCCAAATGGAGAGGGGTCTAGCCCATGACAGTTTGGGGATTTTAGCCAAGTTTTTACCGCTGTCATAGCAGGTTTATCATCTCAATTTGGAGGGTGAAATTTTTTTCTAACAAATTGGCGTCATTGTCGGGGAACGCCAACCTTGGTAAATGACAATCGATGAGTTTTTTATTTAATTTTTATTTTCTAACTCACCTAGTGGCTCCACAAGATATAGGGGTGACTCCATAGAGGAACTTACACAGGAAGATCATCCAATTTTGATTCCCTCACAAGGTCTGGTTCTGAGCTTGAAGTAACTCTAACATATTTCTATAACAAGACTATCATTTCACCAAGAACTCTTCTTGAAGTTGGTAAAAGTAAGAGTTCTTAGGCAATTATTTTTATTTCCATCTCGAGCTCGTAGTAGGGTAGAAATTGTGCTTGTTTCTATATGAGATTAACAATATGGGTGCAACTTTGAGGCCACCAGTAAGGTGGAGATTTGTTTTTAAGAACCAAATATCAATATAGCATAAAAAAATGTTAGAATAAGTACTCAATGCCTTGAAAAAGAGAGAAATTCAGATAAAAAGCCTCTTTGAGGGGGAAACCTCCTTATGCCCACATAAATGTACAATTACAAGATGATTCCAAATGAAAATGTCTCCTTGGTATATATAGGAGACTAGGAGGTATAATTACAACTAATGGACTAAAGCCGACATAAATAAAATAACATTACTAATGTAATATGCCCCAATTAAGGGGTAATGAGTCATTATTTAGGGCTTAACATGCCCCTCCCCTTGAGACAAGTGTTGTCTACAATGCTTGAGTAACTCTGGATGCTTCTGTATAAAAGACACATCTTCCCAAGTGGAATCTTTAGCTGATAGTTTCCTCCATTTAATGAGATACTATGAAATGGATATATTCCTCAGCTGGAAAATTCTTGTGTCAGTGATGGCTTCAGGCTCCAATATAATTTTTCCTTCCTCGTCAAGCTCTGGAAATATAGTTTGAACTGGGATCTTGACACCTATAACCTTCTTTAAGAATGAAACATGGAAAATTGGGTGTAGTCGTGAAGATGTAGGCAACTCTAATTTGTATGCCATAGTACCAATCTTTTGCAACACCTTATAAGGGCCATAGTACTTTGGTGATAATTTATTATCCTTTTTGGCTTTCTTGAGGGACATATGTTTGCATGGTTGTAGTCTTAAAACCACCCAATCTCCTACTTCAAAACTTGTTTCACTACGATGTTGATCTTCTTATTGTTTCATGCAATTTTGTGCCATGGTTAGGTTGTCCTTTAATATTTGGAGAACTTATTGTTGATGCTCGATGTGATCTTCCACTGCTTGAACCTTAGATTTTCATTTTAGAGAAGAAATTATGGAAGGAGGGTGGTATCCATAGAGTGACATAAATAGTGTCATTTTTATTGTAGTATGAAAGGACGTGTTATACCACCATTTTGCCAAGGGTAACCATTTGAACCATTGTGTTTGTTTATCAGAGACAAAGCAACGAAGGTAGGATTCTAGACATTTGTTCACTATCTCTATTTTCCCATTAGATTGAGGATGATAGGATGAGATATGAGCTAATTGACTACCCAAACAAGAAAATAATTCTGTCCAAAAATGTCCAGTGAAGATGGGATCTCTGTCACTTACAATAATCTTTGGGCTGCCATGTAGCTTTTGAACTATGTCCATGAATGCGGTGGCAACTGTACTGGCTTTGAAGGGATGAGAGAGTGCACAAAAGTGTGCGTACTTGGTTCATCTATCAACAATCACCATGATGACACTCTTTCCTTTAGACTTCGCTAACCCTGTGATGAAATCCATGGAAACCTCCTCCCAACGCTGACTTGGGATGGCTAATGGTTGTAAAAGACCTGGGATCTTAATTGTTTCCACCTTATTTTGTTGGCAAACCAAACATTCTACCACAAACCTTTGAACATTTGTTTTAAGGCCATCCCCAAAAATATCCTTATTGACCCTATGGTAGGTTTTCAAAAATCCCAAGTGCCCTCCTACTGGAGAGGTGTGCAATTCCAATAGCACATTTTGTTTGAGTTGGGAGTTCTTACATAAATATAAGTGATATTTGTACCATAGTGAATCATTTCTCCATGTAAATGTATCTGATGCACTGGAATCCTGCTACAACCTTTGAATGAGAGTCCACACTTTTTCGTCATTCTTCCATTCATCCCTTGCTTCTATTATCCAATCAGGTTGGATGATCGAGATAGAACAAAGAAAGTCCTCAACATATTCATCTTTTTTTGAGAGTGCATCTACCACAACATTTTGTTTCCCTTTTTTATAGACGATTTCAAAATCATAACCCAATATCTTGGTTACCCATTTTTGTTGTTCTTCTGAAGATAGTCTTTGTTCCAAGAAGTATTTAAGACTATCATGATATGTTTTGACCTTGAAGTGCCTACCTATTAGGTAAGGACGCCATTTCTTCAATGCATGTAGTATTGCCATCATTTCCTTCTCATAAATGGGTTTGTTTAAGTCCCTTCCCTTGAGTGGTTGACTTTCAAAATCCAGGGGCCTTCCTTCTTGCATTAGGACAATACCAATTCCATTTCCTGAGGCATCACATTCCATAATAAAGGTTTTTGTGAATTCTAGAGTGGTCAATACAAGATCTTTGCACATCACCTCTTTAAGTTGTTCAAATGATTTAGTTTCCTTTGGAGTCCATGAAAATTCATCCTTCTTAGTTAGTGTCGTTAAAGGTGCTGTTATTCTTCCATAGTGATGAACAAACTTGCGGTAGTAACCTGTCAAACCCAAAAATACTCTAAGATTCTTCAATGTTTTGGGAATCGACCAGTCCATCATGGCCTTAATCTTGTTAGGATCTACCTTGACACCTTCATGAGATACAATATGACCCAAATACTCTACCTCCTTCACTCCAAAGAAACATTTGGATGGTTTGGAATATATTTGTTGCTCCTTTAGTAGTTGTAGCACCTTGTCAACATGTCGCAGATGATCCTCCCAAGAATTTCTATAGATTAATATATCATCAAAAAATACTAACACAAATATTTGATGGAAGGGCTTGAAAATGGAATTCATCAACCCTTGGAATGTGGAAGGTGCATTTGTAAGGCCAAAAGGCATGAACAAAAATTCATAATGTCCATCATGAGTTTGGAATGTTGTTTTTGGGATATCTTCTTTATTCATTCTAATCTGGTGATACCTTGAATGAAGATCCAACTTTGTGAAATAGATTTCTCCATGTAGTTCATCTAACAATTCATCAATGACGAGAATTGAAAATTTATCTTTAATAATGATCTTGTTGAGATCTCTATAATCTGGACACATACGCCATGAGCCATGTTTATTGAATACCATTACCACCGATGCAGAGTAAGAACTTTGGCTAGGTCTAATAATGATAGCCTCTAACATTTCTTCAACCATGTGCTCAATTTCAATCTTATGGGCATAAGGGTATTTGTATGTCCTAACGTTAGGAGGAACACTCCCAGAAATTAGGTGAATATCATGATCATGTTTTTGAGTGGGTGGAAGACCTTTGGGAATATCTTCAAATACTTTGGAATGCTTATCAATGATCCCTTGGAGATATAAAGGAATAGATGGCTTAGATGTTTGAACATATAGTGATAATAGTTGTGCAATAACACCTTGATGCACCTTTTTCAATATTTTTTTCATGCCATTAGAGCTTATCACCTTATCAGGCTTCCCTGTGATACCTCTTAACTCATTTTCTTTTCCTTCCAATGAAAATTTCTTGAAAAGTTCTTGAAAATTAAAAGCCACCATTCCTGATGATTGTAACCATTGGATTCCTAGTACAACATCAACACCACCCATGGATATAGAAATAATTGGACTATTCATTACATATTCCCCCATAGTAAGATTGATCTTATTGAATTTTCCTAAGCAATTGATAGTTTCTCCATCTGCAATCATTCCTTGAAACTCTAGCACTGGATATACAAAGAAATGGAGAGCTTTGGCTAATTTATAGTGATTGAAATTATGAGTACCGTCAGAATCAATTAGGACTATTACCTTTTTCTTTTTTATATATCCTTCGATCTTGAGGTTTTAGGAGTGCTAATTCTAGCCAGTGCATTACACGATATCATGGGTGTCAACTCTTCAGACAAAATTGCTGCTATGTTTTCATCTTGAGATGGTTTTTGTTCTTGTTCTTCTTCCTCTTCACAATCTATGTAGAATAATTTCTTCTCACCACACTTATGTCCCTTACTGTACTTGTTGTCACAATTAAAGCATAAACCTTTTTCTTTTATTTCCTCCAATTGTTGAGGTGTCAACCTTGTAGGTTGATATGTTTTATAAGAAGGAGCATTATTCTCTCTATAGCTGTTAGGATTGGTCATTCTAGCAGCCATAGACATATTTTTACTTTCAACATTTCTTGCCATCCTAAATGCATTCTCCAATGATTCGGGTTCCCAAAGGAGAACCTCATGTTGAATGTTATCCCTTAAAGTTCCTATGAATACATCAATCAAGTGATCATCTGGAATATTTGTTACCTTTGTATTCAATCTTTGGAAGTTCTCAATGTGCTTTGTAACTGAACCCTTTTTCTTGAGATTTATCAATTGGCTAAAGGGGGTATTGGTCCTTGTATCCTCATAGTGTGCTATCATTTCTTCCATGAAAATTTTCCAAGTGACGAGTGATTTGCGAGAAAAAAGCCATCGATACCATACAAATTGATTGGGTTCTAAATATAAAGAAGCAATTTGTACCTTTTGTGTATGTGGCACAATAATATAGATCAAAGAATCACTCATTCTGAAGTATCCATGTGATTGGGTCCTTGCCATCAAACTTCCTCATATCGATCTTAGGAATGTGGTTGGTCTTCAACCCCAAGTTGGAGTTTCTCCATTCTTGATTCACCTTCCTTGTGTCCTCATCATGAATTTCATGGGATACATTTTCACTTTCAGGTGTCCTCTCTATTAGGAAATTTTTCAATCCTTCCATGGTCTCCCCTTTTAAACCCTCCATCATCTCTTGTAGTTCATCTTTTGTTACTGTATTATTTTGTAAATCATTTATGTCCCTACACATTTCTTCACCTTCATCAAGAGTCCATGTAGGATTGTATGGATGATTATTTGGTGTAGAAGTTCCCTTTTTGGGTGGCATGTTGGCCAAGTATCACTTTTGAACCTTGATTTTGAGGTGGTTCTTCTAGAAAATATTTCTTCTATTGTATCTCCAAAGTTTCAGCCTTCTAGGTATGAAGATTTCTTTTTGTAGTTTTATGATATTTCTTCTCCACAATTCCACAGGTCTGATGAAAATTGGATGTGCCAAGTGGAATTTACGATAACTTCCCCACAACTTGCTGATTTTTGGCCTTTCCAAGAGATATCACTTGTATAGCATGCCCCACACAAAATAATTGATATGAAATCCTAAAACTTGTACCAAAAATACTATAGACTATCCACTATCCAATGCAACTAGTCTCACTCAATTTGGATACTCTAGGAATAAGTTATGATTGTTTTACCTGGAACACCTTCTTGAGACTAATCAATAGGACTAGTCAGATACCCTATCTTCCACAGGGTGTATCTGCAAATTTAAGATGAAACAAAAGTAGAATGTTTTAACAAAGATAACTTACTAGTTTATGTGAACATCCTTTAGATTTCAGGGTCTGAAACTTTACAGAAAAAAATTTATAGAGAAAATTTTGCAATGACTCAGCTCAGGATGATTCCAGAACCTTATCTTCCACAGGATGTATCTCCGAAAGTAAAAGGCCTCAAGAGATGAAATTGTAACCTGTTGTACCTTGATCCGTCTACTAAATATCCTCCAAGATATTTTCTTCTGAAACATTGTACAAAATAAGTTATATAAAAAATTCCAAGGTGTCTAAGATGTAGCAGTGAAACCCCAATACCTTGAGCTCTGATACCATATGTTAAGAACCAAATTTCAATATACCATAGAAAAACATCAGAATAAGTACTCAACGCCTTGAAAAAGGGAGAAATTCATATAATAAGCCTCTTCGAGGGGGAAACCTCTTTATGCCCACATAAATGTACAATTACAAGATGATTCCAAATGAAAATGTCTCCTTCGTATATATAGGAGACTAGGAGGTATAATTACAACTAATGGACTAAAGCCGACATAAATAAAATAACATTACTAATGTAATATGCCCCAATTAAGGGGTAATAAGCCATTATTTAGGGCTTAACATTTTTTTATTTTGACCCACTAAGCTTTGTTTCATTCCCAGATTGTCCTCATGAATTACCTTCATGTAAATGGCTTAAATGCTTACCTTTGTTTGCAGGAAGGTTGGGAGAATCATTTAAGGACCACTTGGCTACTTTTTCAAAATTGTTGGATGATTTTGAGGTGGATCATGAGGATGTGGTGATGAGGATGTTTGTGTCGACCCTTGAGGGGGAGGCACAAACATGGTACAAATCCCTTTTGGATTCCTCCATTGATGGATGGGATTCATTCCAATAGAATTTTACTAAAATATGAGCGAATAATCCAGACAATTGTTCCTTAATTAATTCTTTTACTCATATTCAAAAGAATGGGGATGAAACTGTCACTGATTTTAATACTCATTTTTCTAAATGTTATTAAAAATTTACTATTACTATAAGGCCTAATGATGCTTGTGCTTTAATTTTTTTATCTTTAGCCATTTGATGGCATTTTGGGTATTTTTCTCAGGAATAAGGAACCTCGAACTCTATAGGAGGCCCAAGTTCTTCCTATTAATTTGAAAGAGATTTTATGGAAGCCTATGGCTTCATTCCGATCCACGACTTCCAACTACTGATTGTTAAAGTAGTGAAGGAAGTCTATTTTATTGAAGATGAACCACAACTTGCACCGTATCAAATTTCCAGAGAATAACATGAGGGTAATAGCCTAATTTTAGTTGATTTGGAAGCAATAGTTTCACCATTTGAGTCACAGGAAGAGTTCCAATAAGATGAAGGTGAATATGTCATTACTCAAGAATGTTCATGGGTTCCTCCCATTAGTGAAGTTGAAAACTTTCGAGAGGATAAAATGTTTCAAGAGGAGGAACCAAAGGATAACCAACTAGAGATTAGTCAACATGGGATTGCATTCGTGCCCATATTATTAGAGGATTCACTGATGCAGACCCCTGCCCAGACCCGTAGGTCAGGATCCACACAAGATATTCTCCTTTTGGCCCGAGAGCTTGACTGGCTCTTCTATTTCCCTTTTAGGAAATCTACCCACAACAACACCTTGAAGGGAATTCCTCTTTTATTTCAGGATATCGAACTTCGCGATTTCACAAATCCCGTGGTCGAGTGCCTTACCTCTTCGACCTCTGAAACCCGAAGTAACGATTTGCTGAAATGCAAGGGCCTCGGCCTTCCCCTTCTCTTCTCGATTTCAGGGTTTCAACCACCGAAATGTTCTTTTTACTATGTCCTCGGGGCTTTCGAATCTCCGAACCTCAAAATGCCGAAATGACGTCTTCTGAAATCCTTTCGGACTTTCGTGTATCGGGAGTTCTATACGTCAAGCTCGAACCCTATGTCCTCTGCACCTTCCGATCTCCGAAGTCCCGAAATGCTGAAATGGTATTTCTCCTCACTGCTTTCACGACCCTCGACAGGAAGTCTCCTATCCTTCCACGTGTCACCTCCTCCTTGTTTCGGGTTTTTGGGTAATGGGAGTTTGGAACTCTCGAACCACCTTATGTCTTCATAATCTCCAATTTCTCGAATTCTAATTTTCCTTTGTTGTGACTTTTGATTTCGGGTTTTCTCCCCTGCTGTGTCTCGATCTCTCTCGCTCAAGACTTCTGAAACACTAAACTCTGAAGTTCCGAAAACTTAACTTGCTTCCACATGCAAAAATCTCCTTTTCACGTTTCAAGGATTTGATCAGCCAAGGATTTGGCCTACACTTTGGATTTTTGAACAATGAAATGCCGAAATGATTTGATGTCCCAATAAGTCAAGATCTGTGGCCCTTATCCGCCTTGTAGCTCATGTAGGTCCTATGGTTCTCGCTATTTCAGGAATTCTTCTAGGAGAATTCCGATCATCTGTTGTGGGGAAATTATACCCTACGGACTAACAAGCTAGGGATTAAACTTGCATGCAGATCATGACCCTTAAGAAATTACTTTAAACCTTCTACCCCAAACCTAAAACCCTTTTTCACATGCAAACATGGAAAGAACCGACTAACCTTTTTATCGATGGTTGGTGTAGATCCTCTGTTGCGCTTTATCCCCTTGCTTCCACAGCTCCTTCCAAAGACGATCCTGCAATCAAGATAAAACACTATGCATGCATGCTATTGTTCTACTAGAGGGTTAGAGATTAAGCATAAATCAAATAAAACATATAAGACTCATGCATTGGGACGGGAAAAGTACTATTTATTAATATCAAGATAAATTAACTTACAATGATAATAGAGATCGACCACCATTCCTTGATCCTGATTCTGGGCTCCTCCTCTTCTTTGTCCTCCAACTGCTTTGCTTGAATTCTCCTAAAGCTTGAGGAAAGGCTAAAGGGTTGGGACAAAACAGATTCGACAATTGGGCAGAGTTTCTTTGCTATGATTTTCCTCCTTTGAATAGTACCCCTACCCCTTCTTTTATAGGCTAGAAGGAGCTAGGGTTTTGGACGAACTCTCGGCCATGCATGGCTGGGAGTTCCAATTAACTGACCCAAATCTTTTCGTTCCGTCGGCAACTTTCCTGATTTTTTTCTTTGTTAGGTAAACGCGGGCTATAGTGGGCCAACCAGCGTTCCAACGCGTTCAGCAGAAGGCCTGCCAGCGTTCCAACGCGCCCAGTAATGGGTTAGGGCACAGGTTACCTAATTTAAGAGGTTTTTAAAGAGTCTGTTCAGCATGGCTTTGGCAATGAAGGGAAATGAGTTGGCCTGATGCCAGGTAAGCATGGATGGTGCAATTTAGGGTTCTAACAGATGCCCCCTAATGTGTGAGGTCAGAAGAGCATCTGATGGCTGAAATACATTACCAATTCCTTACCAATCTGTACTGATATGCTGAATGAGTGAGCCCAGGAAACAGGAATCAGGAGGTGCCGTCTGCAAAAAAAAATGTCAAATGTCTCACTGAGGCGGGCATACCCATGCTCTGGATAAAATAGAACCATGGCTACCAATCAAATACACTGTAGATCCATGTTAAACAACTATAAAGAGTAGCCACAAGCAATACACAGTGGAGCTACATCTCAAAATCAGAAAGAAAGTATCCATCTCTCAAAAGCTAATTCGGCCTGATGGCTCTACTTCAGAGCTCGAGCAACAACTTCAAAATCTTCTAAAAATTGGGTAGGAGTGTAATATGAGTGTACGAGTGCACTAACCAGAGGTCTTCAATGGCTCGTTGGTTATGGACTTGATAATCTTGATGATCGGACTGAAGGCTTCAGTGATTTCGAACAAGGACTTGATTGGACGTTCAGGATGGCCGGGTATGCGGAAAAGAAACATATTGTAGAGGGGCTGACTCAGGCTTAGTGATAAAAATCCCTTGGACAATAGCACGACAATTGATAAGACTCAGGCAACATATCTGTTAATCATAAGTCTACGAAGCAGGAGGCAACACAAACTCTCCATATGTTTGGAAGAGTAACCAAACGGTGGAGGACACAACTCAATATAGAGAGCAAAGCTTCCTAAGGTTGTACTACATCCCAAGGTCTGATGAATCAAACGGATAGATGTGCTTTATCCAAGGGCAACTCATAATTCTGCCAATAAAGAAAATACTTTTCCCATCCTCTTTTTGGGGTATATTTGATTTTTTTGTTCTTTTTGATGATTTTTTGAATGAATATTACGTTACAATGGAGGAACGAGCACAACAAACATACAAGCTCAAGGCACAAGGACAAGACTGATGTTCTAGGAAATGATACTCGGAAAAAATCCTCCAGTGGCCAAAGGTGTTAAGACGCAAAGGAAAACTGTTACTAGGCTGAAAGGTAAAGGATGCAAATGCGGTTGATAGAACACACAATGGTAACGTCCTTCGATGTAAGTTTAACGAGCCCAGAGAAGGGAAGCTCGGTGATTTTTCATGTTTAGAGAGTCTGAAAAAGCATAAAAGGAAACTCCATTGGGGTAACTTTTTTGTCAATAGTCTAGTCGGTTCGAAAAAGGGATAAACTAGCACCGATTAGACGTCAATTCAAAACCATTTTAATGAGTGTGAGAAGGACAAGATCACTCAGCTATTTTTTTAATTTTAAGGAGTCTGAAAAAAGATTAACTATGGACTCCAGCAGGAATGTTCTTCTGGACCATTTTAACGAGTGTGAAAGAATAAGATCACTCGACAATCTTTTCAATTTTAGGGAGTCTGAAAAGAGCTTAACTATGGACTCCATGGGGGTTTCTTTTTCGTAAATTTAGTCCCTCAGGCCCGAAAAAGGAATAAAATTATACCTGAGGATACTCTTCTAAAGAACTGGAGTTCAATAGAGTATTCCTTTGTTCGTACAGTTGACCATCTGGACCGAAAAAGGGGTAAACTATTGCCGGACAGACGTGACTTCAAATTTCAGTTTAACGAGCGTGAAAGGCCACAAGATCGCTCGGCAATATTTTCATGTTTAGAGGGTCTGAAAAGGGATTAAAAGGAGACTCCTTTAAGGAACGTTCTTCTGGACCAATTTAACGAGTGTGAAGAAANCCGGACAGACGTGACTTCAAATTTCAGTTTAACGAGCGTGAAAGGCCACAAGATCGCTCGGCAATATTTTCATGTTTAGAGGGTCTGAAAAGGGCTTAAAAGGAGACTCCTTTAAGGAACGTTCTTCTGGACCAATTTAACGAGTGTGAAGAAACAAGGTCACTCAGTAATCTGTTCATCTTTAAGGAGTCTGAAAAGGGCTTAAAAGGAGACCCGTTTAAGGAACGTTCTTCTGGACCAATTTAATGAGTGTGAAGAAACAAGGTCACTTGGCAATCTTTTCATCTTTAAGGAGTCTGAAAAGGGCTTAAAGAAGACTCCATAATGGTTACTTTTCTCAGTTAATCCGGACGAGATCGAAAAGCATAAATACAGTCTTGCCGGATGTTTCTTTTGGGTCTCAAAGCGAGCTTGAAAAACAAAAAAGGTAGCCCATGATCGACACTTTGTGGGTCGATGTCAGGTATCACTTCGTAAGACCAGGAAAAAACGTCGCGGAATTCTTTGAAAATATCCGTGTAAATCTGAATCTCTTCGGGGGAGCAATCCACTCCGACGAAGACATTCTTCACGACGCTAGGGTTTCGGAAGATGTTAATAGGTATAGTTTCAGTGATAGTCGCCATATTTCCCTCAGCATAAATTTCCTGTGTAGCTAAGAGGTTAATGGGACATGGCTAATCTCCCATCATGGTGATAGTGAATTCTTCTGCCTCAATTCGGCTTAACTCTGGGAGGAAATATGATCTGTGATGAAGAGCCTCCCAAGGTTTGTCTGGACTAGTCATTGCTTCGATTACTGCTTCGTCCGAAGGCAAGACTAAATCTAATGAATCGATGTTGGAACGAGAACCCTGAGCCCAAATAGGCTCTGGAAGTGGATCCAACTCTTGTGCATGAGTCAGATCAGGATTAGCTGAAGTTTGCTGGACTAAAGAGTACGCTACTTCAGCGGCTGACAGAGGCATGGACATGCCAGCATGCCCTGTCTCATCCATCGTGGCTGATGGGGAAGAAATAATCCACAGATCCTGAAAGTAAGTCGTGTGGAACGATGAGACATGAAAAATCTCAGCCTTGTGGTGATTCGATATAAACTTGACATCGTTATGAGGAGGTGGGTAATCAAAGGTGCCCATCAAGGATGGGCACAAACCAACTCCTATTTTAATGACACCGGGTTGAGGATTATCAATCATGGGAACCGTGGATGCCCCCAAAGCTGGGTCTGGTCTAGAGAAGGACAATTGATCAATGGTCACTATCCGACCCTCGTGTGGAAACAACAAGACTCGAAAAACTGTAGCAACCATAGCTTGCATAGCATAAGTCCAACTACGACCTAACAAGAGATTGTAGTCGAGGGGGGCATCGACTACCTCTACTTCGACGCACACAGTCTTCCCTCCTAACTGCACAGGGAAAGAAGGAATGATGCCATGTGGTCAAAATGAACTACCGTCGAACGTAGTGAGGAGAGTAGGTGATGGAGACAACTCGGGCTGACCAATGGCTTTCCAGCATGCTAACAACATAACGCAAGTTGAAGCGCCCTCGTCGACCACCGTGCAGAAGATGTTCCATGTAAAAATTTTCGTGGGATGAGCCACTACTATCTGAAACGCGACGTGGTAAGGCAGACAAGGTTTCAAGTCAGTCGTATCTAACAGGATGGTACCCAGGTTACAAGTCTCAGTAGAGCCTAAAGCAGTCAACGAGGCTTTTCTCTAAGCAAGGCAACTTTGGAGGACCTCCAAAGCGGACATAGCACAAGGGGTTTGGGATAAATCTTCCACCACAGAGTAATTCTGGGTGGCCCTTGCGTTTGGATTGTAAGAAGCTCTCTTAAATGCACCTTTTGGAATGCGTGTCATTGTTTCACCCAACGTCTTCTCGATCTGTAGAGAAAGAGATGGGATCTCAGCTTCTTTTCCCTTCTCAGAGGTGCTTGGTTTACTATAATCGTGTGCTCTATTCGTTATCAAAGCATCACCCCTAACCATATATACGTTTGCGGACGAGGAATTGTTAGGAGGAGGGAAGGTTTCTGAACTTACCCCTTCCGCACTTGCAGAGGCTTGAGTTAAATTTTGCCCATGCTGAAAGGGATTAGTCAACACGGCTTGTTGTTGCTGTGTGACAAACTTTTGGGCTTCTACAAGTTGAGGGCATAGATGGGTCGAGTGATCTTCCGCACACAAGTTGCACAGATACCTCGCCTTTCATTTTTTCGTGGTGCCCTCGCCAGCATTATCAGTGGGTTTCTTATCCCCCTTACCCTTCTTGCGTTGTTTTTTCTTCCCTTTAGGCTGCTGGGTGGCCTTTGAGTTAGTCGTCTGCATGGAGTGTACTTTTGACGTTTGGGTAGGAGGAGTAGCCAAAGCAGTAGTTTGGCTGGCCGCTGAGTGTTGTATAGATAACTGCTACAATTGTTTTGTCAATTGCTCAGCGGGCTTAGTTTGTGCCGAACCAACAATACCGTCAACATATGGTCCGGCTCTCTGTCTGGTTTTATCCAGAATCGATCGTGGTGCATCCGGCAGGATGTTTTACAATAGACCAGACTGAGAATAGATAAGCTCAAACTGTTGATCCCTCATGATGGAATCTTCCTCGGAGAAAACCCCTGAGGTTGCGACGTCTTTGGATAACTGCGGAACTAAAGACTTAAGGAACCACTCAAGCAGGAATGCTGGTGGGACATGTAGCTTGATAAGACTCTTTCGATGTCGCCACTCTCGAATATGATCCGAGATATTGTCCGCTGTCGTCTTCTCAAAATTGGCTAGAAACTCTGTGCTGGCGTCGTATCTCACAGGTAACTAGAAATGGTTAAGGAAGGCCATCACCAGTTCACCAAAAGAAGAATATCGTGAGAGGTCAAGCTCTATGTACCATTTCGCGGCACTCCCGATGAGAGTGCGTTGAAACAATCACAACTGGACGGAGTCATCTTTCAGTGAGTTAGATGAACACCAAAGGTGGAAAGTAGTCACGTGATCACTTGGATCTTCGTTAGGCTTGGACTTGAACTTTGGAATGTCCGAAGGCAACTTCGTTGGCATAGGAGGCCAACATGGATCGTGACAGATAGGATCATTTAACAACCGTGTCAAATATGGCAAGTGTAACGTCGCCAAGAATGGTAGTTTAGGTTGCTGCTGATAGCTGGGATAAAAGGGTCCTGGAGTTTGACTGGCACCAGGTTGCCAGGAAAAGTTTGGCTGCTGGCCCAGATTCTGGTAGAAACCATGGCCCTGACCAGCGTAAGGGTTTTGCATCTGAGGAGACATCATTGGTTGATTCCCCATGAAGGACATAGGATGTTGGGCATTCATCGTGTTTGATGGACTTTGGGAAGGATTACCCCATGCCAGTCCCGATGGGAGAGGCATAGAAGTCTGTCTGGGGTTCCATTGATTGTGGAAAGAATTACCCCAGAATGGCATTCCAGATGAAGGAATGGATCCTTGTCCTGAGTTCCAAGATCCTGGTGTATGTGCCCCTAGCGCAGGAATAGTACCCTGTGCCGGAGTAGAATGTCCAAAAATGGGTGTGCCCCCAGATGGGAAAGTAGTGGATGCGAAATTGTTATTACCAAACATCTCATTCCAAACAAATGGTGACGTACCTACCGGCTGAGTTTGCACAGGTGTTCCTTGACTCCCGGCTCCAAATGAACTCGCATGTGCAGGCTGCCCAGCGAACGGCTGATGCAATCCACCAAGTGAAGGGGATGAAGGAGGGATATGACCTCCAGCATAAGGAAAAGCATTGAAAGGGACAAGAATGCCCCCAAGTTGACCTTGCAGAGGAGCGTTAGAGCTCCCTGCCCCCAGATCCAAAATCTGTAGAGTGGAGGAAGTGAGTGCAGGAATTGTACCTGAACTAGGCATACCGTATGAAAACGGAGGGCCGGTCGCACTAGGTGTGTAAGGATGTGTGGCCGCTGTGATAGATGGGGTCGGTCCACTGTGCAACGTAGTTGTGGCCGAGACCATGGTGGCCTGGACCGTCGACAAAGGCAAGTTAGGAGAAGCTTCTCCTGTGATAGCAACGGTGACGGGAATGGAAGAATTCCCAGAGGAAGTAACAGAGTTTGGTTCCATAACTGGGTTAGGCACTGGCAGGCGTTCGTAAAATTGAATTGGCACAATAATATCTGGCCAAGTATCAGTGGATGGGGTTTCAACTACGCCAAGATTGGTGGTTGATTCCTCCAGGAGTTGTTTGGGCTCAATGGTTTGAAACCCGATTGCTTCGAAAGACCCTCGTTGGTCTAGCTTCTGCCTCAATGGTGGCGGGGGTGGCTCCAGTATAACCGACAGAAGGCCCAGAAGCCTTCGTGACTGGCGGAGCTCTGAATCCTCCACTGTGTGAGAAGATTCATGACACGCTAAGGTATTCTACATGAACAAATAGTAACACACACTAAAAGAAGCCCCTATGAGATAAGATAAGAAAACAATAACTATTTTGAAGAACAGTTACAACAACCAACACTAGAGCAACTTACCGGTGCAAGTGCAACTCGAATACGGAAGCACCCTTCGAGTATACTCTGCAAAGCATGGCCTGATGTTTGTCCTTCGTACCATGGTATACCCCCGCAGTCACCCATGTATGTCCCTAGAAAATATTGGCAATTAGTTTGCCAGCACGTGAATAGTCACCACGCGGGTACAGTCGATAGTCGGGTAGACCAGAATGAGCAGGGTATCAAGCCCAAAACCTGTCAAGGGTATCGAGAGAAAATGGTCCGAAAGACAACTGAGGACCTTGAATGGATTCGAGACCCACGAAGCTCCGTGGCAAATGAAAACAACGGAATCCCTCAACAAATCCTCTATATGTGTTCTCCACTATGCTCGGTCCAGCTTTGGAGGGGTTATCTCCGCTACCTTTCCTTACGTGACCTCGTGTTTAGCCCCTGTGTTAGAGGGGGGTCCCAGATAACTTTCCGTAACTGGACTTGTACACTCCCTATTGACAAACTCCAATGTTTGGTTTGAGTGGCCTTGGAGAATTTACTCTCCAACCTATTCCAAGGCCCCAGTCCTGAGCTAGTGTATGCACCCTACAAACAAAAAGTCTAATTGATTTTAATTAGCATTTCTTTTAATGAGATTTTTTACGTCACAAGGTATGGAGGTGAAACTGATGGTGTGTGAAGACTCAAAGCAAAATGAACAAGAAATTCTTGGAAACAAAAACTTTTACAAACAATGCAAAAACCAGCAAGTTTTCAACAAGAAAGACTTCTTTTTCTTTTCAAATTTACTAAGATTTCATGCAGTAAATATAAAGGACTTTCGCTCAGATCTTCGAGCTACTTATACTCTAAATGCACTGCAAAAACTTATGAAAAAAGACTTCTTCCTAGCTACTGATGCAACAACACAATCTTCAAATCAAGAAGAAAATGAAATAAGAGAATTTTTTTTTTTTATTTAATTGCAAAATGATGCAACAAAGGGAAAATCCCGACAAGCACAAAACCAAGAGAATGAAAATCAAACTCTGGATTAAAGCGCAAATTGCAAAAGAATTAGGGACAAGATGAGAAAAAGCAATCAAGAAAGCACCGATTCTAACACTTGTCTAAAAACCATAAAACAATTTTTTTTCTTTTGTCTTTTCTATCAAAACATCAACTAATAAAAACAACAGCTAAGGATAAGAGGTCCTAACCTGCTGACTGTGCAGCTCTAGACTCAAAACCCTGAGAGGAACACTTCTCACCACAGGAGGGGATGACTGCCCCACCCAGGCTGAAAAGCAACCAATCAAGCCCACAACTGTCACTGAAACAGCATGCGTGCAAACGCGTGCTGAGCTATAACAACGCGCGGGTACCCGCGGGCTAAACTTAAACAGGCCGCGGGTCTGTATAAAATCCAAGACAAAACAACACACAGGAAGCCCAGACCTGAAAAAGGCCTCTGGTACTAACAACCAAGGTCTCTAAAAGGCTTGGATGCTTCTATTTTAACAGAAAAGGAAAATGAATGCAAAAGATAACAAACACAATAAGGCAGACTGAAAACAAGACAATAAACCAGCAGGACCCAGACAGGATCCAAAAAGCCCCCTGAGAAGGTAAACTTCTGACAGGGAAGAGGAGACTGCCTCTCAAACTTTCTGAATATTACACGCTACTGAAACCTCTGCAGCAAGCGTTCAAACGCAGGCTACAGAAGGTTAGGGCACGGGTTACATGCGTGCAGGCCTTCTGCAGGCCGTGTGTATCTCTATGTGTCCTGATAATAAATGTCAAGCCACAGTCAAGGAAAAATTGGTATTAAGAACCAAGTTCCCTACTAGCTTTGACCTAACAGAAAACAAACAAACAAAGAAATAGAAACGCTACTTCTTTGAACTACCCAAAAAACTTTCAACTAAATCCGGAAACCCTAAGAGTAAATCTCCCCAATGGAGTCACGAATTCTGTTGTGGGGAAATTATACCCTATGGAATAACAAGCTAGGGCTTAAACTTGCATGCAGATCATGACCCTTAAGAAATTACTTTTAACCTTCTACCCCAAACCTAAAACCCTTTTTCACATGCAAACATGGAAAGAACCGACTAACCTTTTTATCGACGGTTGGTGTAGATCCTCCGTTGCACTTTATCCCCTTGCTTCCACTGCTCCTTCCAAAGATGATCCTGCAATCAAGATAAAACACTACGCATGCATGATATTGTTCTACTAGAGGGTTAGAGATTAAGCATAAATCAAATAAAACATATAAGACTCGTGCATTGGGACGGGAAAATTACTCTTTATTAATCTCAAGATAAATCAACTTACAATGATAATAGAGATCGGCCACCGTTCCTTGATCCTGATCCTGGGCTCCTCCTCTTCTTTTTCCTCCAACTACTTTGCTTGAATTCTCCTAAATCTTGAGGAAAGGCTAAAGGGTTGGGACAAAACGGATTCGGCAATTGGGCNATGATTTTCCTCCTTTGAATAGTACCCCTACCCCTTCTTTTATAGGCTAGAAGGAGCTAGGGTTTTGGATGAACTCTCGGCCATGCATGGCTGGGAGTTCCAGTTAACTGACCCAAATCTTTTCGTTTCTTCGGCAACTTTCCTGATTTATGCTTTGTTAGGTAAACGCGGGTTGTAGTGGGCCAGCCAGCGTTCCAACGCATGCAGTAGAAGGCCTGCCAGCGTTCCAACATGCCCAGTAATGGGTTAGGGCGTGGGTTACCTAATTTAAGAGGTTTCTAAAGAGTCTGTTCAGCATGGCTTTGGCAATGAAGGGCAATGAGTTGGCCTAATGCCAGGTAAGCATGGATGGTGCAATTTAGGGTTCTAACACCATCCAAATTTCTTCTTCAAGATCTCTGGTTCTAAATTGACCCTGCGACTCTCTTCTGAAACCTGTCCTCTGCACGATGAATAAAGTTCCCTTCTGCTCCTCAAACACCTTGAAGATACTAACTCTCCTGAGCTTTCCTTTCCAACTTAACTCTCCTATGACATTTTCTGCACGCACTCCTTGCGACACTTCTTCAAATATGTCTAAGTATTTGAGTTCTTTTGACTCTGTGAAAATATTTGTGACATCAATCTTCCAATCCTCTATTTGGTTGATGAGTTCTGAACTTCCAACCATCTTTCGCATGCCTTGCATGACTTCTGTGTCTGACTTTCACTTCTACAGAAAATGAGAACAATGGTATCCCTCCTGAGCTTTCAGAGGTAAACTTTGAACCTGTCAACGCACTCCTTGTAGACATTTCACTGCACTCCTTGCAGGAACTCTGACTCAGGAAGAGAAACAATTGAAACTCATTTCCTTACTCTCTCAAAATTCAAATACTTAACATGAAATCATACATACATAGCATAAAAACAAATGTACAATAGAAAGAGTAAAACAACCATAATCATAACATCCAACATGTATACACAGAAAGTATTTGAACCCCATGAGTCTGAATCAACACTTCATATATTAATTTCAGAACTTCTATACATGGGTTCTTCTACACAGCTCTCTGCTTCTTCTCTTCTCTATGCTCTATGATATTCTTGATAATGTTACAAATGATACAAGATGAGGGTGTCTATATTCGTTTTCCCTCCAGCTCCTAAATCTGTCTAATCTAGAATTTAAATCTACCTACTTTCATTAACTATGCATAAATGCCTCTACACCTTACAGATGAGAGCGAATCGCTCAAGATCTATTTACAATATGGAAGTACGCCCCTTCTTAACTATTACATTTAAGTCTGCACATCCAAACTTTCAAAATATTGCAAACAATTTTAACATGTGCCAAAAATGCGATGACGTTTGTCCCACGCTCGCTTGTTGTTGGCGATGCTCCTGCATCATACTCCCTCACTTGAAAATTTTCATGGACTCCTGCTCATGGGCTCTTGCATTGTCTGTCCATGCTTCTGAATTTCTTCTTCATTCTCCCAGCTGGCATCTTCAACTGGATGTCCCTTCCATTTGACCAAGTATTCAAAATACTCTCTTCTTCTGGTCCTCTTGCTGACTCTCTTGTCAAGTATACTCTCCATCTGTGGCTTTTCAGATAAAGGCATTTGTTTATCCCACTGAACCTCTGCTTATTCATTGTCTACTCCTGCTTCTTCAGCTTTGTAAGGGTAAAAATTTGAGATGTTGAATATCGGTGAAATTCCGATGCCATCAGGTAATTCAATCTCATATGCATTTGCCCCAAATTTCTTCATGACTCTGCATGGTCCAATCTTCTTCATCTTTAGTTTGTTATATGTTCCCCTTGGGAACCTCTCCCTTCTCAGGTGTGCAAGAATTAGATCACCAACTTCAAACTGAAGTTCTTGCCTTTGTTTATCTGCTCTGTGTTTATACTCTTGATTCGAATTTTGCAATCACTCCTTAACCTGGTTATGAAGCTCCTTCATGGCTTCTACAAAATCCTCTGCACTAGCACTTCTAGTTCCATTCTGTTCTGAATCATTCAATTCAGAAACTCCCCTTGGCTGCATTCCATAAACAATTTGGAATGGACTCTGCCCCGTGTTTCTATTGATCGAATCATTATAAAAAAATTCCACCTGTGGCAGAATGTGATCCCACTGACTGTGGTGTTCAATCACTAGGCTCCTTAGTAGATCTCCCAAACTTCTATTTACAACTTCTGTTTGTCCATCCATATGAGGATGATATGCTGAGCTAAATGACAATTTTGTTCCCAGCTTCTTCCATAAAGTCCTCCAGAAATGTCCTACGAACTTAGTGTCTCGATTTGAAACTATGCTCCTTGGTAAGCTGTGAAGTCTGACGACCTCTTTGAAAAACAGGTTCGCGATATGAGTCACATCACTGGTTTTTTGACATGGTATAAAGTGTGCCATTTTATAAAATCTGTCTACCACCACAAATATTGAATCAAACCCTCTTTGCATTCTCAACAACCCCAATATAAAATCCATGCTCACTGCATCCCACAGCCTCTCTAGTAGGGGTAACGACTGATATAAACCTATGTTATGTTTTCTTCCTTTTGTGTGCTGACAAATTCTGCATATTTCCACAAATGTTTTGACATCGGTCCTCATCCCTGGCCAAAAATATGAGCCATTTAATTTCGAGAACGTTTTATCATGACCGAAATGTTCGACCAATCCTCCACTGTGCTTTTCTTTCAGCAGATTCTCCCTCATGGAGCATTTTGGAATACACAGTTGATTGCCTCTGAATGGTAATCCATCCTGGATCATATATTCAGTCCATTGACTTCTTTCCCTGAGAAATGGATTCTCAGATGCCTCATACGCCTCTTTGAAATCTAGATCATCCTTGTACATGTCCTTGAGATTATCAAAACCCAATGTTTTGACTCTGAACTCCTGCATAAGAAAACATTTCCTGCTCAAAGCATCAACAACTTTGTTAGCAGTTCCATAAATATGTTTAATTACAAAAGTAAAATTCTTCAGATATTCAACCCATTTAACATGTCTTTGGTTCAACTTTTCCTGTTGAGTTACAAATTGCAACGTGTGATTGTCACTGTACAAGACAAACTCTTTAGGAACTAAATAGTGCCTCCACTTCTTCAGTTCTTGTATGACCACATAAAATTCTTTATCATACATGGAGTACTTCACTTTCACTTCATTCAGTTTCTCACTGAAGTACGCGATTGGTCTATCGTCTTGGCTTAAGACCGATCCTATGGCAAATTCGCTTGCATCACACTTGACCTGAAACGTCTTGTTGAAATATGGCAGCACCAAAATTGGTAATTCAATAATTTTCTTTTTCAACAAATTGAAACTTTTCTCTGCTTCTTCCATCCAGTGAAAATATTTATGTCTTTTCTTCACCGTGTCCATCATCGGTGCGCTAATTCCACTGAAATTTCTGATAAATTTTCTGTAGAAACTAGTCAATCCATGAAAGCTTCTAACTTCAAAGATACTCTTCGGTGATGGCCAATTCTTAATCACCTCCACTTTATCTGGATCCATTTTCAACTTATCTGTAGAAATAACAAATCCCAAATAAATGAACTCTGTCTTCATGAATGATGATTTATTCATATTTATCAACAACTTCTCTTGCTATAATATTTTCATCACTATAGTCAAATGTTTCAAGTGCTCTGTTTCTATTCTACTGAAAATCAGTATATTGTCAAGATATACAATGATGAATTTTCCAATGAACTCCTTCAGGACTTCATTCATCAACCTCATGAAAGTACTAGG
>JASDQU010104983.1:362394-375519 GCA_032191745.1 Picea mariana
AGTTGCTTCCATTGCTGAAGTTATTTCTGATAAGTGTTTTGCTTATACTGCATTTTGAAATTTATATGCTGTCACATATGTTCATGGACTTGTGGAATTGTAAATGTTTCTTGTGAAGGAATTGTCTATACAACAATTGTTAATATGGAGTAGATGTTATCTCATAGAACTTTTGAAATTGTAAATGATTTCAGCATGAGAATGACCATGTAGTGCTTGATGTGAATGAGTTGATATATGCATAACACCGAGGAAACCATGCTCGACTTACGTTGATAAATGAATCTAATCATGCCCAGCCGTTCTCGGGAAGTTGTCTGCCTTTATCTGCTTCTGGGAATGCCCCGGTAGAGATCTCTTCACAGAGATTTACTCCTTGGAAAGGTTCACTAAGAACCCAGAACAAGGACTCGAATGCACAGGCCTTATTAACCCTGCACGAGGAGGAACGATTTTATTAAGGTTCCAAAATAGTAGAGTTGTGAGGAGCGACAAGTCGACGGATGAGATCGCGTCGGAGGAACTATAGTCATTCATGACCATTAGATTGATGAAAGTAACGCAGGCATTACATACCTTGCCCCTTGCCCTCTATCATCGTGAGCAACGAGAAATTTGGGATCGTAAATCCCAAGACCCAAAAGAACGAATCTAGACCATTAGATCTCGGTCCAAATTACCTGTGAGCCATTGGATCTGGAGAAGTTGCGCAAGGGTTAAGCGCAGGGGTAGGCATGCGAGGAAGTGATCTAAGCCATCAGATCTAGAGCAGAATTCCTGTAAACTGCTGGATCGGGAGGAGTTGCACGGAGTATAGCCTCTGGAAGGGGAGCGTGCAGGAGAAATGATCTGAACTGTCAGATCTTAGATCTTAGTCCCGACAACTATCAGATCTCGAGGAGTTGCGCTGGAGTTAAACCCTAGTGTGCAGAGAAAGAGTCCTAGCCGTTGATCTCGGAAGGACACGTGTCAACATCCCGGAGAAGTCATCGGGATAACAGGGTCATCGGGGTTTTGGTGCGTCTAAGAATTGAGACCTTATGGTTCTTGAAATCTCGAGAACGTATCCTAGCCATTGATCTTGGCAGGACACGTGTCGGCGTTCTGGGAGGCATCGAGATTTCACCCATCAGAGCATTTAGGAGTGTAGAACCGTTGCAATAGGAAATTGTGATTTGCGAATTCTCGATAGGATCTGAGTCATCCAAACAGTAGGGACACGTGGCAGAGGATCCTGAAGAGTCAGAGATCGGGGAATCGGGGTTCCTGGAGACAAAAGACTCGTGCATGTTGAAATCGCGAAATGCGATTTCCCGATCGGATCAGGACCGTCCATTATTCGAGGGACGTGTGTCCATGGATCTAAAATAGTCGGGGTTCAACATTTCAGAATTTCCAAAGACAAAGGAATTGTTGCATTAGAAATTGCGATTCCGCGATATCCGACATAACAACGGGAAAGTGGTGACGTGGAGGAATAAGTTCTCACGTGCATCGGGGATCGGTATATCGGGGTTCTCGGTGACGAGAGAATTAGTGCTAGAGAAGTCACAAAATTCTGAAATGCGATGGCCCCACTATAATAGTGTGGTAGTGGAGGACAGGTGTCAAAGGGCCAACCCTCACCGGAGTCAACGCCAAGTGATCGGGGAAATCCAAGTGAAAACCCCGACGAGATCTGAGCTGTCTGTTCACACGGGACAGGTGTCAGGGATCGGACGAAAGTCGCAGATTAGGAAATTGGAGTTCTCGAGGTCATGAGAACCAAGACTTCGAAAGTCTCGAAATCCAAAGAGTTAATCTGAGTCGTCCACCTAGAAGGACGCGTGGCCAAGGATCGGGCGCCGTCGGCACTTTGTTCATCGGGAAATCGGGAAACTCGTAGACAAGTGATATGTGCGCTTGGATATCACGATCCACGAAAAACTGATCAGTGGGGAACAACTGTCAGAACAGCGGAGGAGGAGGACATCGTCGTAGGGGAGGACAACTGTCAACTAAACAGAGAATCGAGACTTCGATGATCGGGAATACTGGGGGTGTATGCACGTTGTCGTTTGAAACCCCGTAGCCCCGAAGGGATAAGGTTGTGGTCACAGGAGTTGGTCATATGAGTGGGAGTTGAACCGAGAAGGCTAGCGCGTGAAGGAGTGCATCGAGGATCGGAGAATCGCGAGTCCCATGGACATAAACATGGTGACATCGCAAACCCCGAAACTCCGACGGGAGCATATGACTGCAGTCATATAGGAACTAGTCACGTGGACTAGAGAGCCTATCCAGAGGGGGCTAAGACCAGAGAAGGAGCTCATCGGGAATCGGGGAATCGAGAGGAAAGGGACTCTCGACGACGGAAAGTCCGAAACCCCGAATCCCGATATTGAATCGGGGATGGGTAGCTCGCTAATGCAACCTTTTTAAGGGGGATTTCTCATTTGTGGGAGATTAACCCAAAATTTTTAAATTACGATAGTGGGTGTGTTACAGATAGTTTCCATAGTAAAAGTAAGAACTATAGTTGTGAAAACAATATTTGAAAGGTTCTATTACTACTAGGTATACTTGGTTGCATTGATATAGATGCTTATTGCACTTGTTTGAAAAATGAACTAACATCTCCTCTATGAGACATTTCTTGTTCTCGGGGAGGTCACCTTGGTAATTGTATAATCCTTCTTACCATATATATGTTCTTATGAAAATTTTATTGGAAACACTTTTTCTCTTGTTGATCTTGTTCCAAAAATGTCACAAGCGATAACTCTTGGAAGGATCTAGAGTGATAGTTGCAAACATGGAGAAAATGACTCCATCAAGTGATGAGGTAGGTGATCTCACCAAGTACCAATTCTAAAGGAAGCGGCGTAAGAAAAATATGTTTTGGACGTCGTTCACTTAGATGTGCCTGTACCAATCTCATCCTCCTCACTAAGCAGGAGAGACATCTCAGATGATTTCAGGACATTATACAGAGATTTCAGGATTAGGAGGGAGCTCAGTACTCCCTACAATCCTCAGTATAATGGTGTAGCAGAAAGAAAGAACCAATCCAATGAATAATCTATCAAGGCAATGATGAATGACCAAAATCTATCCATGTTTTTATGGGGAGAAGCAAATATTACAGTTGTATATGTTCAAGATAAAAATACTCATCATATATTGAAGAACATGACTCTAGAAGAATATTTATCCTGAAAGAAGCCAAGTGTTAAACACTTGATCATCTTTGGTTTTATTATCTATCTTCATGTTCCCAAGGAAAAAATAAAGTTGGAACCTTCAGGAAATAAGGGAATATTCTTTATATATAGTGAGTCATCAAAAGCTTAAAAAATCTATGTTGTAGGTCAATAGAAGGTTGACACCAACATAGATGTGATTTTTGATGAAAATATTATCTTCAGGAAATCTATAGAAGATTCCATGGATAACAATGATGAAGAAGAACATGAAGGTCCCAAGGAAGAAACTACATTTTCTCTAGAACATCTCAATGAAGAACCTTCCACCTTTGAAGAAGCAGTCAAGAAGAAAGAATATAAGGAAGCTATGATGGAAATTTTGTAGTCACTTCAAAATGGGATTACAATATAAAGCATGAAGTATATGGGAGTATCAATAAATACAAGGAAATATTCATGGCTAGAGGTTTCTCCCAACAAGAGGGAGAATACTATGATGAGACATTTTCTCCAATTGCTAGATACACCTCTATTAGAGCCATGATTTCTCTTTCATCATCCATGGGTTCGAGTTTACATCATATGGATGTAAATATCACTTTTCTCAATGGAGTAATTGAGGAAGAAGCATACATAGAGAAACCTCAAGGTTTTGAGGTACACCTAAGAGAAACCCATGTATGCATATTAAATAAGGCCTTGTATGGACTCAAGCAAGCTCCAACAGCTTGGTATGCACAAATTAACAATTAATTGATGAGACATGGATTTTCCAAGAGATGTTTTAATCCATATCCTTATTACAAGGTTATGAATGATGCACCTATGATATGGCTACTATATGTTGATGATTTGTTTCCAACAGATGAAGATCCTATCAATATTCATTGTAAGAGGGAGTTAGCCTATGAATTCAATATGAAGGATCTTGGTCTCATGCACTATTATTTGGGACTAGAAGTATAGCATAAGCATGGTGAAATATTCTTTTGGAAAGGGAAGTATGTCGTAAATATCCTTCAGAAGTTTGTGATGATGGATTGGAAATCCATGAAAACTCCCATGGTGACATATCTGAACAAGATGAGAGACTCTGATCTAGTAGACTCATCCCTGTATCGACAATTGATTGGCTCATTGATTTATTTGGTGAATACCTGACCATACATTTCATTTTCTATGAAAATGTTGATCTAGTTCCAGGTGGAACGTAGACATGAGCATTAGATAGTTGCAAAGAACATATTGAGATATCTTCGTGGAACGATGAATTATGGTTTGAGATATGCCTCAAACAGTGACATATAACTACATGGATTTACTGATTCAGATTGGGAACATAGTGCATATAACAGAAAGAGTACTTCTAGTATGTGTTTCAGTTTGGGCTCTGCTATGATATCATGGGCTAGCAGGAAACACAATTATGTTGCACTCAAACCTACAAAATAAGAGTATATTTTAGCTTGTGATACTCGTACGAAAGAAGTATGGCTTCATAAGCTAGTTTCTAGACTATTTGATCATGTGTTGGTTTCGACTGTGATACATTATGATAATCATGGTTGTCAGAAGATTTCAGAGAACCCATGTTCCATGATAGGTCGAAGCACATTGAGATCAAGTAATATTTTCTCCGTGATAAAGTCGAGAAGGGAGAAGTCATTCTCCAATACATCTCCACCTATGAGTAGCCATATGATATTTTGATGAAGCCTTTGTCCAAAATAAAGTTTTCATACTTGAGAGAAAAGTTGGGACTCAACATAGTTACCAACTTAACGAGAACTCTACAGAGTTCTCATTTTGGGGGGGGTTAAGTTTCTTACCCCGATTTTAAAAATTGTGCTACTGGTAGCATCCCCCTCCCTTTTTAGGTGGTTTTTTGATATTTTAAATTTTTTGATACATAAGGTTTCCACTTTGTTTTTTTAAATGCTCGTTTTTTCATTTATTTTCAAATTGTTCATTTTTTTTTTCTTTTCTTAATGATGTTTTTTCATCTATTTTCAAACTTTTCTATTTTATTTTTATTTTTATTTTTATTCAATGGTGTTTTTAATCATATTTTCATGCTTCATCCAATGTTAAAAATGTTGTACACCATTTATTTTTTTTAAATTAATATTTTATATATAATTATGTGTCCTTAATTAAGTTATGGTTCCATACATTTTTTTTTTTTGTAAGTGAGTTGAGATTCTATATTACTGAGAAAAATGTAGTACAAAAAGGAAAGGAGGGTCAACCCATGATCTTCCAAAAAGGAAACCAACTCAGGGGCCCCGAAGTTAATCTATCTACATAGGTGGAGGAAGGCTTGGGTCGCCACCTGGGGAAACTAACCCAGTCTCCGAAAATTCGTTTGAAAAACCTATACATAAGAAAAAACATAAAGCTAGGAAAGCATAACAAGGGTTTCTCATACACTGATAGACAAAAGGACCTTGGGTTGAGGCTACTCTAGTCCAAGAGGATTGGGTTTCTTTCCTATCCTTCCTTCCTTCCCGCATTCTCCTTTTTCTGTTCCACAATATGCGTCCTTCTGATGTAGGCTGGTCTGCTACATCGGTCTGCTGGAGTGATGTCAATGTGGTGGACATAGAAAAAGTAGAGTTGGAATTGGCCTTCCAGTCTTTCCAATTTTTCTCTCTGGTTCCTCTGGTCCTCTTATATTCGTCTTGCGTTGGCCTCCAGGTTACTGAGGTGACTCTAAATTTCTATGTGTTCCTTCTTGTGGATTCATTTCCCCCCCTGTTGGTCTTGCTCTTGTCAGCTCTCAACTTACTTATCATAATTTTTGTGCATCAAGCTTCCTCCACCATTTTGTGGTAGAGGGTTTTCTTGGGCTATGGCCCCTGGGTCACTTATCCCTTCAACTTCTTTGATGAGTTCCACCCAGGATTTTCCCTGTCGCGTGTTGTTGACTTCCCGCTCCCATCTATTAATGACTGCCTTTCCTTTTGTATCAACCTGCTCAAGAAAGGTGCCTTTGGCCGCTCTGGCCACCTGTTCCATCCTAGTGATCTTTCGAGTGCTTGTTGGGAGTTCCTCCCCCTAGGGCCCCCTCTTACTCTATGTGTTCTTCATTCTCACCATCTCTGTTTGAATGTAGTGGCTTCTATCATGACTTCAACCTCCACCTCCATTCTCCCCTTACTGGTCTCTGTAATTGCTACTCATTGGTTTGTTGCTATCCCTGATGTTTCTTCTTTTATGGGGTTTCCCCGTAGGTGATTTTGTCCCAGTGATCATGGATATCCTGTAATGGCGTACCTTTCAGTCCTTTTTCTCTGTTTCAAAGTGTGTGTGCTTGGGATTCCTGCCGTCATCTCGATGCCAATCCCTTTCCTTGTACTTTGTACGTCAATCATTTCCTCCCTCGAAACCTATGCGTGGCTGAGGTGTACCCATTCCTGTCCTAGGGCTACCCTTTTGATCTTCGTCCTTTTCCAACTATGGATTACCCTTTCCGCTCTCCCATTACCAACCCCTGTACTTTTTTCTATTGAGAGGACCATGGTGTCATACCTCCTCTTGTGGTGTGACTGTGATATGAAGTGTAACTTGTTTTGGAAATGTGGCCTATCGAATTCTTCCTGGATCTGACTTACCCTTCAATTAATTCCATGCCTCCAACCTCGATGTGGTCACCCATACTTCGACTATCATCATAGTCCTTTGCCGCTATTTGGGAACAGTCTTTCTAAAACTGACCTTCCGAGATTTTATTCCATGTGGAATCCAGTTATGTTCCTTCCTTGTCGACACCTTTGTTAGCTATTCTATCCGCTAGTCCATTTGCTGACCTTCGGACCCAGTGTAACTCAACTGTGATCCCCATCTGCAAATGCTCTTGAATTTTTTCTAGGGAGTATGCCAAGCGCCAATGTCTCTGGAGTTTTCCCACTTTGGTTCTGTTTTGGAGTTTCCTTGCTATGTTGATGATCAACATGGAGTCTCCTTCCACTACTTTGTTGGTCATCTCTTCGCTGCATAGTATCTCGAGGTCGATCTTTAGGGCTTCAAATTCCACAGTGTTGTTAGTTGAGTTCCCCAAACTCCCAGTGTACAGTCGGATAATTTTTCCTTGATCGTCCCTGATTACTCCCCTCATACCTATCCGTCCTATGTTACCCTTTGATGCCCCTTCGAAATTCATCTTGAGGGAGCCCTCTGGTGGGGGTTTCAAGTTGTTCTCACCTACTTGTAGTTGCGGAAATTGTCTCACCTTCCTGGCGTTGTGTCCTCTTTTCAGTTGAAATCACTCTAGGATTCTGAGATCCTGGTCTATGAGTTGCGCTCCTCCTATTTGGTAGTTGTGGCTCTGTACCGTTTCTCTTGTCGTAGCTCTAACTGTTTCCTTGATATTTCCAGCCGGTCATCTTTGATTCCTAGAGATGCACCTATTTCGTTCGTTCCATATTGCCCAGATGATCATGGTGGGGATGAGGGTCCAACAAAGGTTCACCTCTTCTTTTTTTCTATAGTTTTCCTTCCATGTGGTTATAGTTGTGACAATATTACCTCTGACCCTATTAAATTGTCGGAATATGCCTGCCACCTAGTCCCATACTTCTGTTGTGTAGGGACATTCATCCAGGAGATGGTTTGTTGTTTCCTCCTTTTTTTCACATAGGTGACATCTTGAGGGGCCTATGAAACCTCTCTTCTTTAATTTTTCCCAAGTTAGGATTCGGTTGTGTAGTATTAGCCACTAGAAGATTTTTATTTTTGGTGAATGGGGGCTATTCCAGAGCTTGTCCCATTGTTGCATCATGTCTTCTTGGTTCTATTTTGCTATGTAGTAGTGTACTTCTTTAAGGTTGAATTCCCCACCTGCTTTGTTCCCCCATCTTAGCTGGTCACTGCCATCCATGACTGTTATTTTTCGTCTCCCCAATTCCTCCTCCACCTCTTTTACTGCTGCTGTGATCTGGTCTCTTGTCTGTGGAGTGAGAGTGTACCAAATTCTCCATTTGTTGCAGTCTGTTTCTTGTTTCCAGTAATGATAGACTCAAGTTTTACCTTGTTCCATCATATCCTGTTGTAGTTCCTCCTAGCCAGGTTTTTCCATTTTGGGTTCCTGTTGCCAGGCATCTTCCCAAAATTGAACGGTTCTACCATTCCTTATTTCCCAAAAGCTGTGTGTCTGGATCCAGGTCTTGTTGTGCCAGGCTAAGTTCCAGATGGCAGAATCTTCCCTGGTGCCTCTGAAGTGGATTTTATCTTGATCACTAATGTCCGGGGCATACTTTTCCTTCCACAGGTTGACCCATGGTATGGTATTTTCTTTGACCCATCACCATCAGAGTTTCTCTCCAAAGGCTTTGTTGGTCACTTGTGGGTCATGTAGTCCCAAGCCTCCTTTGCTTCTTGGCTTACATACTTTATCCCAAGCCACTAGTGCCCATTTTTTCCTTGTTTCTGCTCCTCACCACATGAATTCCCTTTGTATGGTTCTTATTTTTTTTACAATCCCCTTGGGGGTGGGGAAGACTAACATCATAAAAGTTGGGATAGCTTGCAAAATTGACTTGGTTAGGATAAGTCTTTCGGCTAGGTTGAGGGACCTGTATGTCCAATTTTTTACCCGATCTTGTAGCTTGTTGATTATTCCTTCCCAAGTTGACAACTTGTAGGCTTTGTCTATCAGGGGATTCCTAAGTACTTGGTTGGGAGGGTTTTACGTTAAAATCCCAAGATGTTTGCCAAATTCCTTTGTATAACATGGTTGGTATTAAAGAAGAAGATCATAGATTTGGACTGATTTATCTCTACCCCCGAGGCTTCCCCAAACTTGTCTAAGATTCATTTGTAGGCTTTCGCTTCCTTGACCATGGGTGTGCCATGTAGTAAGGTATCATCCAAAAATTGTTGGTGTGTATAAGTTGGGCAATTATCGTAGGGTTTGATACCTTTTATTTACCTTGTTGCGGTTGTGCTTTTTATGCTTTGGCTAAGTCCTTCCATCATTAAGATGAAAATGAAGGGGGACAACGGGTGTCCCTACTTGATGCCTCTCGTGGGCCGGTAAGGTTTGGCAGGGGCTCCATTTATTAGTAGCGAGAAGCTTGTTTTGGAAACTAGGTTGACAATCCATCTGATCCAGTGCTGGGTGAAACTGAAGGATTCCAACATCTTGACCATATAGTGGTAACTGATTTTGTCATAAGATTTCACTAGGTCCAGTTGTATTATCATTCCTCCTATTTTCTACAGCTTCAGGGTGTGTATAATTTCATGGGCATGGATAATATTGTCCATTATTTGCCTTCCTTCCACGAAACCTACCTACTCTTGTGAAACTAGTGTGGGTAGGAGTGGTTTCAATCTATTTGCTATAACCTTGGAAATTTTCTTATACAACACATTGCACAGTGATAGAGGTCTGTAACGATCAGGGGTTTTGGATTCATTTTCTTTGGGGATGAGTGTAATCAACGTACCATTTAGTGCCTTCAAAATGGAGGCTAACCTTCTAGAGACTTCCACTATCCTATAGACATCATGTTTGACGATTTTCCAGTAGGATTTGAAGAAATCCACTGTGAAACCATTTGGGCCTGGGGCTTCTCCATTAGGAATTTCTTGGAGTTCTTGGTTTATTTCCTCCTTCTCAATGGGTTTGATTAGGTTGCAGTTTTTTCATCTGTTACCAGGTAAGGGATATGCTAGATTACCTTTTGTATGGCCTTTGTTCTATCTTGGTTAGGTTCCTGGGCTATCCCGTGGAAGTGGTTTACCAAAGTTGTTTTGATATCCTTATGGGATTCTCTTTCTATGCCATTCTGGTCCCTTATCTTCAATATTTTGTTGTGGGCTCTTCTAGCCATGGTTGTTCTATGAAAAAACTTGGTGTTTCTTTCTCCTTCCTTTATCCATCTGATCTGGGAATTTTGTCGCCAAATAGTTTCTTCTTTCTTGCACCATTCATCCCAATCCTGGGTCATCTGGATCTCCTCCTTTTTCCACTCCTCATTGTAGCCCTCCAAAATGCAGGTTTCCTGGAGATTTTTCGTTGTTTCTTCAATTCTGTTCTTCTCTTGGTTTATATTCCCAAAAGTGTCCTTGTTCCACTCCTTGAGCCTATATTTGATATGTTTTAGTTTCTTATAGAGTTGCAACATCCTTGTCCCTTTCTCTAGTTTTTCCTCACTCCACCACTGTTTGATCTTTTCCTTGAAAGTCGGGTGTTCCATCCAGAATTTATCAAATCTGAAGGGTCGGGTTTTTGGTGTGGTCTGGAAGTCGACTTCTAGTTGTACTGGCCAGTGATTAGATCCCCCCCATGGGAGAATGTTGCAGTCTAGGGTTATCCCCTGCATTATGATTGACTCTGACACTAGGAATATGTTGAGTCTTGTTGCAACCTGATGCTGGCTCATTCGATTATTATTCTAGGTGAACTGACCATTATTGGTTTTCAGATCTACCATCTCCATTGTGTCTATGAAATTTGAGAACTCCTTCGCATCTCTATCCAATCTTCTTGTAGCTCCTTTTTTCTCCGCAAGTGACATGATGATGTTGAAATCCCCAGATAGGATCCAGTGGAGGTTATTGGCTCAATTTTTGAGATCATCTAGGTCTCTTAGCATTCTATGCCTATCCTCCAACACATGAGGTCCATACACATTAGTGCACAAAATTTCCTCTATGTTCCTTATGAGTTGCATGCGGACCATAAGGGTATTCCTTTTCGTTTCTGCTGCTATTAGGCTTAGTACTTGTGGGTTCCATAGGGTGAGGATACCTCCTTCCATTTGTTGGCCACGAATAGCCACCATATTGTACTTGCACCATTGTTGTTGACTTATTGTTTCCATTTTGTCTTTATTACACTTGGTCTCTTGAATAAAGCAAAGATTTGGTTGCTCCTGTTTTAGTCTAATTCTAAGGATTCATTGCTTTCTTGGGTTTTTTAGGCCTCTTATATTCCAAGTTATAAACTGCATTTTAAACTTGCGGGGGGGAGTTGGGAAAGAGTTTTTTTTATCTTACGTGAGTTTATCAGTAGCACTCCAAGCTCCTGCAGGGCTACGCTATTGGAGTTCCTTCCTTTATTCCATTGTGTCTGCTTGCGTGAGAGTTATGGTTGTACCTCACTGTCTTTGACTCCTAGGTGTACAATCTTCCCGTGTGTGTGATTTAGGCCTCTGGCTTTGGCTTCTTCCCTTAGGAGGAACAAGTACTAAATGCGTTCTAGTTGCTCTGTTGGTACATTGTCTACTCCCTGTCTTTTCCATTTCTCCAGTATGGTCGTGAGATCTATTCCTTCCCTCTCCACCAGGTCTCTAAATTCTGGATCTTTTGTGCCTACTTTGATTGGTGTCATTTTTGCCTCTCCCTCTGCGCCTTGCATGGGGGTATTTTCGTCTCTGATTTCCCCTTCCATTGGAGTTTCACATCTTCCATGTTCCTTCTGGTTGTTTGGTCGATCGGTGGGCTCGTTTGGTGTTTGTTTTTGGACTTCCTGTGATTTTTTCATATCCTTCCTGGCTTCTGCCCCTTTATTGGTTTTATCCCTTCCTTCTAGGTTAATTTGGACTCTGGATTATTTTTTGCTTGGGATTTGCTTTGCTTTTTGTTGGCTCTGCTTCTGGGGTTTGGTTTAACAAACCCTTCCTCATCCTGCTGTGGTTTGGTTTTTTTTGTTTCCTGCATCTTATTGAGAGGGAATTCCTTGATCAAATGACCATGTTCATGGCTTATTCTACATCGAAAGGGGATCTGTTCATAATCGATATTTTGGATCCATTCCTCATCCCTGAATTCGAGGAATATGGCTTCTGGGAGAGCTCCTGACACATCCATTTCTATACATATTCTTGTGTAAGATGTGTATCTCCCTTTTAGGGTGGCTTCTGTCGTCTTTATGTATTTCCCCAGTTTATTCCCTATTGCTTCAAAAGTAGAGGGTAACCAATAGTCTAAGTGTAGGCAGTAGAGTCTTAGCCAAACCAGTACCTTTTTGAAGGTCTCCTTTTCTGGGGAGAAATTCTCCTTCCATGG
Source organism: Picea mariana (assembly GCA_032191745.1). Taxonomy (NCBI): domain Eukaryota; kingdom Viridiplantae; phylum Streptophyta; class Pinopsida; order Pinales; family Pinaceae; genus Picea; species Picea mariana. Next base: position 374,595 of record JASDQU010104983.1, read on the forward strand.
TTGCATGTACAGTCTTGCTAAGGCATGGAAGTATGGCCCTCCTTCAAAAACTTTATCTCTGTCCTCCAGGTTTATGAAGATTGTTGTGAAGAAACCTTTCGAGCCTAGGTGGAGCTCCACTTCCCCATTTGGCTTCCAGTGATATTTGATCCAGTTGCGAAATGCTCTTTCGGTGGGCCACAAGCCCATAAATTTGTAAATTAGTGTATGCACCTTCATCTAATCCCTATAGAGTTGCATCTGTGGATCCTCCAATACCACCTTGGGTATCAGTGTTGATTTGGGTTTTCATGAGTTGCGCCCTTCTGCCTAGTGGGTCTTCACTGTGTCTTGCTTCTCATTCCGAGTTTCTCTGGTTTCCTCTTCCATGCATTCACTTTTTCCTTTGTCCCTTTCCTGACCCATTCTAGGGTCAGATATCGAGATGCTTGTCATTGTTTCCTTGAACAAAACGCTCCTTGGCCCTTTCCCTCTATCTACCACTACCTGTTTGTATGAGGGGGTACCCTTACCCCCTCCTCTGGTGCTCATGCTTCCCCTATTCTATGGTTGTGGCCGTCGAAAACCCTAGCTTGTGGTTTCTACGAGAATATTGATTCCTTGACCACTCGAATGGACATGAAGGAAGTTGTTATGCAGGATGACATGTGGTTCCATACATTTTAAATATAGTGGAAAATATCATTTTTAACACATTTTTTTTACCTTACTTCAATACATAGAAACTAATTGTAGTTAAATAACACTGTTTTTAAATATTTAGCAAAAAAATATAATTCATTTTTTTTGGATCAATTAAAAACTAAAAAAAATAAGAAAACAAACAAAATTGAAATTTAAAAAACAAAGACATTTTAAAAACAAATTTATATGAGAAAAAACCATTGAAGAAAAACCTAAAAAACTAAAGAGGAAAAGAAAACCA